>JZKD02S0784356.1:190018-217635 GCA_000966675.3 Picea glauca | reverse complement strand
CTCCAATATACCCTTACAAACTTTCCAGGAGATTTAGATCTACCCTTAGACTTAGATCTCCCACTTGAGAAATTAGATCTATTTCTTTCCTGGGAACGTCCTCTTGCAAATAATGCAGTAGTGCTATGTCCTTCCATATTCTTTCGTCTCATCTCCTCTGACAACAAGGATGAGACCACTTCTTCAAACTTCAAAGAAGTTGAATTACTACCTATGGCCACAACCATACTATCCCATGAGTCTGGTAAAAAACACAACAAACTGATACATTTATCTTCATCTAAAATTTTAATCTCAACGGATACTAACTGGCTTACCACAGTATTGAAGGCATTCAAATGCTCTGCCATCGAGTCTCCATCTCTCATCCTCAAGTTATACAGCTTCTTTCTCATGAATAGTTTATTTACCAGGGACTTAGAATAACACAAATTCCACAATTTTTCCCATAAATCCTTGGTTGTAGCTTCCTCTTACACATTCAGTAATACTGAATCAGAGAGACATAGTCGGATTGTGTTATTTGCCTTCCGATCCATATTTTTCCAGTCATCTGCAGAAGTTCCTGTAGGTGCAGTACTTGGATATACCACGATCCACTAATCTCTGTCCACCGAAAGATCTTCCATCTTGAGCTTCCATAGATCAAAGATTTTCCCATTAAACTTCTCGATCTCCATCTTCGAATTGCTTGCCATTTCTTTTCACCTGAAAAACAATTCTTCATATAGGGGAGAGTTAGGGTTCCTTGGGCATACAACATGCCAAGGGATGATTCCACCCAAGGTTCTTTGTGACACAAGTCAAACGAAAAACAGTTTGATGAAGGGTTGAAGGCATGACTTGGGTGCTCCACCAATGAAGGAAAATAGGCTAAGGCATGGGGAGTGCACTTAGGAGATTCGACTTCAATCACCTAAAGAGTGCACGCACCCAAGATGACGAGTCGGTTAGAGGGTATGCCGGCCCAAGAGGCATGTCAATTGATGGGCGTGCGAGCTAGATGGGTGCACTGGGTATACAAAGGAGTGTGATGGTAAATTAGGTGTGATCATTCATGAAGGGGCATGACTCACTAAAGAGACATGATGTTTCACACAAGTGACCCTTGGAGTCCATATAAGAGAAAGGGCACAAAACCAAAGAAGGTAGCTTGGTAGAACTTGAAGGAGAGAAAGAGATCTCTATGATTATGAGGCATACGAAGAGGATGAGATCCCTCAAGGAGTCAAGTCACTCCACTTGGGAGGACTTGTGTTGCCTTGAGTTGCATTCACACGACTGAGATGGGTGAGTTTATCTTGGGAATATTTTGGTTAAGTTAGTAAAAACAGGTCTATTGGAGGGATGTGTGAGGCATAACTAAAATTGGTGAAGTATGAAAAAATGATGAGACTGAGTCTTTGGAAATGAAGGGACAACAATTCTGCAGTTGGGAGAAAATATGAGGTGCACTACAAGTGGATGTGGATACAATTGCGATGGAGAGTCTTGGTGAAAATCTATGTATGAGTGTCTTGGTGAGGTGAGGTGATTCGTCTGAGTGTACCCTATTGTAAATCGAGTTGGTAGTGCTCATGTTGTATATATTTTGCAATGATGAAGACTTAGTTGGGTCCTAGGCATGGTTCGTTTCTCCCAAACTATATTCATGTTTTTCCTTCGTTTGTTCCACATTTCTGTGTGATGTTCATCGCAAAGAACAATAGTTGAATTGATTTGGGTTTTTGGATGGAATTAAATCCTTTATATCAATTAGCTCTTCCTAGAGTTACAACAATTAATTAGTAGTAGTATGAATTAAAATTACGTGGTGGATGCATGGTTCCTTAAAGCGGAAGTAGTCAAGGTGAAAAGATTGCAAGACATTAGATATGAGTTCAACAGGTTTCATGTGAAGTTTTGTACTTAGACATATTTATAAATTGGATGAATGGAGTCATCCATGCATCGAAGCGAAGATATTACATATTTTTGGAGTTGTAAACAATGATTGATGATAGTTCATGCGAAGAGTCAGTTGCTTTGGAGTGTAGGCCCAAGATAGCAGACTTAGAACATGGTTGCAATGAAGGATGTCAATGATATAGGTATGGTTTTCTTGAGTTCTTTCATTTTCCAAGTGTTGCAATGATTTCTTTGAAGGTAAATCAGATGACTTGGTGGTTCAAGTGTAATCTATTTCAAATAAGTATCGTAGCAGTTTGGGAGTCCTTGGTTGGGAGAATGTGTAGAGAGCTTGGAAAATTTTCTTGGACAATTCATGTGGCGGACTTAGGAAAACTTGGGTGCGGTCATGGAGGTGGCTTGAGGAAGTTTCCTAACTCTTCAATGAGGTGCATTGGATAGGACGTTGTGGTGAAGTCGGGAGTGAAGTCTGCTTGTGAAAAGTTGAGAGGATGGATGAGGGGCCCTAGTGTTTGGTTCCTTAACCAAATTTTTTGGGTCATGCGATGACTTGAAAGTCATGACGACAATTCCATATTTTGAACGCTTGCAGTAGGTGTGAGGAAATTTCGTTCCAAGAGACCGATGGAGTTAGTAGAGAAGTTGACTAAGAATTGTTGACAATCAACTTGAATGGGAAGAACGTATACCAAGTCACTTGGGTGGTGTTTGCTTTCCTTTGGTATGGGACATTGAATGAGGGAGAGAACACCTTGGTCACTTGTGGATGTTTGTGTGATGACTTATAGGTCTAGTGGGGATCGTTGGTTGGATTTGGAAGATTATTGGTTCAAACGTGCCTAACGAATGGAAGTTTTGTTAAGTAAATCATTCGACTTCGACCACTTTGGATAGTTCATTTGGGATGTTGAGGAGTGAAGGCATGTTTTCCACACTCATCAAGGATGTTGAGTTGCATTGAGGTGACTTGATGAAAGGAGGCGAGTTGAGGACTTCCCTTTGTTTGGAGGATGGTGAGGAGATGCAAATTGCGACATGAAGAGATTAGGAATGGGTGTTTCTCTTTCTTTGGGAAATATGGTTGAGGGTGAAGCTTAACCATTCCAAGGCATAGAGAGGTAGACACGACAACATGGTCTAGTGATGGAGTAATGAGGCAAAGGCACTATGGAGGCACAGTTCTTGGGGAAGATTGGCTAAATGTTCCATGAGGTGGATAGTGGAGTCAAGTTGTTCCAGATGATTTTTCTTTGGAGTGACTTCATAGTGCATCAAGGTGAGAGGCGACGTTGCCTTTGTTTTAGATCAATGTGTGGATGGATCAAATTATGGAAGGAAGTTAGAGTAAATATGCAATAGTAGGTTCAAAGTGAAACACTTAAACATTATGGAGGATATCCTTGATGAAGATCAAACGATGGCAGCAGTGGTGAGGTAAGGATGGATACTTTCCTTAGTCTTTGGAGTTGGTTGGAGTGACAAAGATGCAGGAAGAAAATACTAATTTTGGGCACGAGGAAGTACATTTTCATGAGTTGGGTGCAACGATTGGATTAACTACCCAATTAGTCCAAGGCATGGGGGATAGCATTGTGTGGAGATGTGACATATTTTGGTTGAAGTATGTTTGTAGCAGAGACTCACAAGGATTTCAACACTTAGACATTTTTTAAGTTTTGGTTAAGGTTGCAACAATAGTTGATTCAACAGTAGCAGTGAAACAAAGAGTGATCATTGCAACAAAGAGTGTTCATTGCAACAGGGTAGTGGTAACTTAGACATTGTGGACAAAGTTGGGAAAGAGAGGTATTTCCGTCGTAGCAGACAGTTCAGTCGCACACAACTTTGGGCAGTGCAATCTGGATGGTTCCACAGGATGCAGATGATTGCATTGCAATTTGGAAATTTGGAGTTTCCACTTTGCAAGGAAACTTGAGGTTTCCACTTTGACATAATTTTTTGGTTTCGAGTTGGCAGAAAACTTGGGGTTTCCAATAGACTTATTTGTAATGGAGGAACAAGTTTGGGTAGAGACTTGGAGAACTAGAATTTTGTGGGTGTTTTTAAGGGAAAAAACGACTTTAGGTGGGGGAGGATGTAATGCATGTGGTGCCAATATTAGGCGCTCACATTTCCACCAAAAATCGAAACAGAGGAAATCAAGAAGGAAGGATTATCAGTGAAAATGAGGATACATAAGTATTTCTATAGGGGAGAGTTGGCATTCCTTAGGCACACGACATTCCAAGGGGTGTCTCCACCCAAGGTTCTTAGCGACATAAGTCAGACGATAGACAATTTGATGAAGGGTTGAAGGCATGAGTTGAGTGCTCTACCAATGAAGGAAAATTGACCGAGGCACGGGGGACACACTTAGGAGAGTCAACTCGACTCACCTAAGGGGAGTGTACTCCCAAGACAATGAGTTAGTTAGTGAGCACACCGATCCAATAGGCATGTCCTTTAATGGACACATGGGCTAGATGGGCGCACTGGGTCCATAGAGGGGCACGGTGATCGATTGAGTGTGACGATTCGAAAAGGGGTGTGACACACCCAAGAGACATGAACTTTCACACAAGTGACCCTTGGATTCCATATAAGAGAAAAGGTGCACAACCAAAGAAGGAATATTGGAAGAACTTGAAGGAGAGCAAGAGAGCTCTGTGATTTTGAGGTAGACAAAGAGGAAAAGATCCCTCAAGGAGCCAAGTCGCTCCACTTGGGAGAACTCGTTCTTCCTTGAGGTGGATTCGTTGGACATAGATGAAGAGTTTCTCTTGGGATGATTTTGACTAAGTCTACAAAAACAGGACTATTGGAGGCATGTGCGAGGCATAATCAAAATTAGTGAAGTTTGCAGAAATGAAGAGATAGAGTTAGTGGAAACGAAGAGACAACAAGTTTGTGGTTGGGGGCACATATGAGGTGCACCGTAGGTGTTTGTGGAAATGGTTGTGACGACAAGTTTTGGTGATGATATGTGTATGAGTGTCTTGGTGAGGTGAAGTGTGTCGTTTGACTCTGTCCTATTGTAAACCAAGTTAGTAGTGCTCATGTTGTAATTATTTCACAATAACGAAGACTTGTCTTGGTCTTAGTCATGGTTCATGCCATCTGCACTATATCTATGTTTGTATTTTGTTTGTTCCACGGTTCTCTTGGTTTCTCATGGATGTATGCTTAAATATGACTAAGTGTTTAAGCAGTTAACGAATGTCTAAGTATGCATGAGTTACATAGAGTAGGAGTGTGACTCATCGGTAGCCTAGAACAAACTATGGGTATGCTCTACGTGAAGAGGCATAGTCTCGAGGAAGTAACCTTGATGTTGTCATGCAGCTAAGCGAGAAACGTTGTGATGGTGAACACCCTCGAGAGGTGCATGATCGCAAGATTCGACTAGGCACAATGTGGGGATGTGACATTAACTTCTTTATAGCACCACAATTTCTCCTTAAATTTAGATGTAAAAATATTTTTAATATTATTTTTATTCTATAGAGTAACCTCTTCCTTGATTCCCAATGATGTAGCCAAGACTTGACATCTTTATGCCACAACTGTTTGTCACACATGTGGTTTTTGACTAGAATTTGAAACAATCTCAGGAAGCCTTATGTTTTCCATATCGTTTATCTTGTTCTTATACATTGAGTATCTAGTCATAGTCATGCTTCCAATGAGGGGTGGACTAACTTTTAAGATGATAGAATATGGTGTATTGCATTTAATTTTAAGATTATAAGTTATAAAATATTTTTTAATTTATTTTATTTTTTGATGATTCTCTAAAATTAAAATTATGGAACTCTCCATTCTTTATTATTAAATAAATTTTAATAAAAATATTAAATATACAATTTTTTTACATTATTTTCTTATAAAAAACTAAAATAAATTTATATTAAATAAATTTCCATAAAAAATTAAAATAAATTTATATTACATATGTTTTAATGTAATTTCTTTTATTTTTTCCACATAGTATGTCTCTCTTTTCAAATCCCACAACACCATGCTCCAATGCATCTAGATTCTAGACGAGTGACCAGGACATACGAATTCGGATGATAGGTTGTTTGTTTGATTTGTATGACTTTCCATTGATTTTTAAAGGTCATAATGCATTCATCCATGAAAAATAAATTTATAATATCTTAATAACATCTTCAGGTGTGAAGATCACTGAGTAATGGAGTGGACTATTAGTATTATGGGAGTCAACTCAACCTAATTACCAATTTGATCAACCAAAAAAACCTAAAATTTCATACATAAAAAAGTTTAATTAATTTATAATTTTTTCATAACATCATCAAAATTGAAAAACAAAATTAAAAAGATATTAATTAACATTAAAACATACATAATAAAGTATAGCAATTTTTTCTCTTCAATCTGTAATCTAATATTTAATTAAATCATTTTGGTAATTTTGATAAATCGTTTTTACATGGATAAGTTGATGTAATAATTTTAAATAAAATTTTGTTAAATCAGGTAAAGCATAAACTGCTTTTTAAATTTTAAAAAAGCAGTTTTAGTTTTTTTTACCTGAAAATAAAATCTCTTTACTACAAAATTAACGCTATCCCATAACGATGAGGCAAGGATTTCAACCATTGCCCATTGGCATCGAAAGTTCTCTTTCCAATAATATGTGGAACCGAATTTCCGATTTATGCGTTGATTTCCTGTTCAAAGCACGTTTTCTGCTCGTCAAAGTCAAGCAAATATTAGATCAAGGATATCGTTATACAAACGTCAGGAATGATGTTCGTTGGAGAGAAATTTGGGAATGATGTTGACGGGATAGATTTTTTTTAATTGTTTTAGAAAAGAAGAGATGATGTTTTAATTGTATTTTAAGGGTTAATTAGATTTATTGAAAGAAGAGATGATGTTTGAATTGTATTTTAAGAGTTAATTAGATTTATTTAAACTTCTTCTTAAATCCTGTTTCTACCACAAATCATAGATTGCATGATCTATTTCAATAAAATTCTGACACTTTGTAAACAGCTGAATTTTGAAAATTCAACCCAGAACTCTGTAGAATGATGGCTGAAGAAAACCTATTAACTATCTACGTCTTCCGGATTTATAATCACTATTGTTTTAGGAAAGAAGGGATAATGTTTTAATTTTTTTCAGGGTTAATTAAATTTATTTAAACTTCTTCTTCAGTCCTGTTTTCTACCACAAACCATAGATCAGCTGATCCAATTCAATAAATTTCTTACCACAATCACAAAACACATGATCCAATTTTGAAAATTTAACCCAGAATTATGTAGAACGATTCCCTAATAAAACCTATCAACAAAAAATAAGATCAGTCTACAATATACCCCTTCAACTTTCGAGATTAAAATTCCCGGCACAAAGTTTTGACGTTGTTATATTTATAATTTATCTGCCATTTCAACTTTCAAGATGAAAATGCCCAGCACATGCTTTTGACGCGTTTAAAAATTGGATTGCATGCTCATTTAAATATAAGTTCTCAACATTCACTGGCCTAAAACTTTTTGAAATTAGATTGGGTAGTCCTGTACACTTTTATGTAGTTTCTGTTTTGATTCATAATTTTCTTATTTAGGTCTGGTACCCTGGATCCTGATTTTTTTATCATCTCTCGATTTTTCGATTTTTCATTCTCTGATGAGTTTTGTTTGTAATGAAATTCTCATGCCGTAATAAGGTTTTCCCTCTTACATACATATTTCATAGCATCTATCCATTTTTCATCCTTTGATGGCGTCTGATGTGGTAGGAGGGTTTGTCTAGGGACCGTGATGCTTTTTGAGGTATATACAACCAATAATTTTATATCATATTTTAAATATCTGTTCTAAATTTTACTACCTCATTTTCCATCAATGATAGATCCATGGTTTCCTATTATGATAGTTCACAATCATTAACTTTATTTTTTGAGTTATGATTATTTTTTATATAAAGTTTGTGAGCAATACATAAATCATATTACATACTTTTCACATCTATGAGTGTTGGATGGTATGGTGTTATTTTTCTTGGAAATATTAATTATAGGTGGGTGAGCTCAGGTCTTCGATTTGACAGTCAGTTTGTTAGTCACTTTCATATACAGAGTCACACGCTTACACAAATTTAGTTTAAATCAGTGGACGTTTACGCAAACTTAGTCTAATTTAGTTGACAAGCAAGGGTGGTATTAAATGGAGCTGATATTTATCTTTCTCGAGTCCACTTAAATTTATTTGTGTCTTTAATGTTTGAGTCGGTTAACTTACTCAAGAAGTCATAGTCGTAGTCCTTAAATATCCGAGTCTATATGTAGTTGAGATGCAAAGAGGTAGGGAGAATAGAGTCGTGAAGAAGAAAATAACAGTAACAACTAAGGAGTCAAAGAAATCTGAGAGCACAAGATCTGTGTTTGTAAAGTTTGCAAAAGTTGTTGGAGCCTTGTTGGAACCGAAGCTTTCCATGTTATTGTATTTTGTATTAGAGAACAATGCCAAATTTCTTTTTAATATATCGAGTATTTTGCATGTTGACAAATTTAAGTGTATTTTAGAGTCTTTGTTGTGTGTATGAGGTAATGTGTTAAATATTAGCATAGTGTGAATAAATTATTTTTATTAAGTATTTTATTCACAACACACAATAAATCGTGTAGTCTGGCAACTAAGCAGTAAAGTCTTGAGAATTCTGTCACAAGGTTTAGTGGCGCACAGTGTTTGTAATTGTGCGTTGTAGATCTGAGATTTGGTATCAGAGTAGGCTCTATCAGAACAAGTTTATCAAAGCAACAACTCTGTTGGAAAGTGAAATATGGCTTTTACTTCAAATCTACAACCTCCCACTTTTACAGGTAAAAAACTATGAGTTATGGTCCTTGACCATGAAGGCATTATTCTAGGTCAATATGTATGAGAGATAGTCTAGAATGGCTATGTGGAACCAACAAATCAAGCAACATATAATTTACTCACACAAGCTGAGAAGGATGTCTTGAAAGGTCAAAGGAAGAAGGACGGAAATACGATGTTTTATATACATCAAGCCATGCATGAGAGCATACTCCCAAGAGTTGCATCATCAAAGCAAGCCAAGGAGGCATGGGACATATTAAAAACCTCTTATCAAGGTATGAACAAAGTCAAGACCTCAAAACTATAAATTCTTAAAAGAGATTTTGAAACTCTATCAATGAAAGACACAAATTTGGTAGATTCATTTTATACCCATGTCATAAATCAGATTAAGTCTCATGGTGAAACCATAGAAGAAAAAAAGGTTGTTGAGAAGGTACTTAGGAGTCATCCTCCTAAATTTGATGCCCTTGTTGTAACTTTGGAAGAGAGAAAATATTTGAGTCAGTTCCATCTAGATGAACTGAAAGATTCCCTCATTAATCATGAACACAAATCAAGTAGGTCAAATATGTCATTAGAATTATTTTTTCTGTGCAGTCATCTATAAGTCGTGGAAGAGGAAGGGGGAGATCTAAATCTAGAGGTAGAGGAATAAGTTTTTCTAGAGGTGGACGTAGTAGCAGTCCTAGAAATACTGGTGGAAGAGGTCAAAACCCAAATATCAGTCATCCAAGTAGTCATAGAACTGACAAATCAAATATTCAGTTCCATTATTGTAAAAAGTATGAACATTATGCATATAAATGTAGGAATATGTAGTATACTTAGAACAATCAAGGACAAGATTAGTCAAACAACGCAAATAACCAAACCAATCCTATGTTTATGGAACATGCTAAAGAAATACCTATAGTATCTAGATTCATGCTGCAGTAACCACATGACATGAAACTTAGAATTGTTTTCTAGTTTGGATAAGTCAGTCTAAACCAATGTTACACTTGGAACATATATCCAAGTCACTATCCTAGGAAAGGGAAGTATAAACATCTTAACTAAGAAAGGAGAATGAAAAGTTATGCCTGATGTATATTATGTTTCTAGTATGATGCATAATTTGATGAGCATAGGCCAATTGTTACAAAAAGGTACATAATCTACATGGAAGATAATCATTGTTTGATTATAGACAGATATCCAAGCAATTATATTATTGCAAGAATCTAGATGACAAGCACATAATGTTCCCATTGACATTGAAACCAACCAAGAATAAAATATACCACTAGCTATTGGTAAAGAAAAAGATGCACAGTTAGACATTGCATTTACAACAGAAAGTGTGTGCAGTTCCAATGAATAAAATAGTGTGCGCAGTATCAAGAAAGGAGAAGGTGGCACAAAGATGAAAACAACATTCCAATATGAAGTTCATGATGATTCCCAAATATGGAATTTCAGATTTGAACATTTAAACTTTGGAGGTTTGAAGTTGCTACACACAAAGGACATGGTAAAATGTTTTCCATTTATTGAAAACCAGAAAGAATATGTGAAGGATGTATTTTTGAAAAATAACACAGAGAGTCATTTCTAGTTGGCAAGTCATAGAGAGAAAAATATCCATTGAAAATTGTACATTTAGATATTTTTGGACCAATGCAAACACCATCTATAGGAGGCAGTACATATTTTCTAATTTTCATTGACGATTTCTCAGGAAAGACATGGATTTATTTCTTAAAACATAAATATGACGCATTGGATTGTTTTCAGAAGCTCAAATCACTTGAGGAGAGGAAGAGTGATTAATACATCAAGTGTCTAAGAACTGACAGAGGAGGAGAATATGTGTTAAGAAAATTTTAGAACTTTTTTAAAGTTCATGGAATCTATAAGCAATTTATCCTGTGGTATACACCACAACAAAATGGTGTCGCAGAGAGAAAGAACAAAATCATCATGGAAATGGTGCGCATTGTGTTGGCAGCCAAACATTTGTCGAATGAGTATTGGGTTGAGGCAGTAGCAACTGCAGTATACATCATGAACAAATTTTTGACAAAGAGTGAGAAGAATAGAGTTCCTCAAGAATCCTGGACAGATATGAAGCATAATGTGGCGCACTTGAAATTTTTTGGTTGCGTTGCATACACACATGTTACAAATAAACTGAGAAAGAATATAGATAACAAAGGACATAAATTATGTATATTTGTTGGGTATTATGAAGATACAAAAATAGACAAGTTGTATGGTCCTGTCGCAAGGAAGGTCATAATCAATTGTGATGTTCAGTTTGTGGAGAATGAAGCATGGGATGGAAGCATAGAAAATACATAATTTTTTATTTTATTTTATTGAGCATGATGACATAGAAGAAGATGTGATTCAATCATCATGTACAAGTTAGTATGCAGTTCTCTCTATAACTGCGACACAAATCACAACAAATAATACTCCAGTGAGATCTACAGGTGTGCAGTATACACCTAGAGTGGAACAAACTCAAACACACATTCCAAGTAGTTTTACATCTCGAGATCCAACATTAACAAGTTTTTTACCAAGGAAGACAAGAAGTTTGCGCGACATCTATAATGTGGACAGAACAAATTCATTTTATGTTTTTTATTTGTTTTTAGAAATAGATTCTCATTTAACTTTTGAAGAAGCTGTCAAAGATTATGTATGGGAAAAAACCACGGATGAAGAAATTAAAATCATAGAGAACAATCATAGATGGAAGTTGGTAGATGTACCTAAAGACAACAATGTGATAAGTGTCAAATGGATTTATAAAACCAAGCAAGATGCAGATGGAAATGTGCATAAGCCCAATGAAAGGTTAGTTGCAAGATGTTTTACTTAGCGACTTGGAATTGATTTCAATGAAACATTTTCACCAGTTGCGCACATGGACACAGTGAGAATTGTGATAGTCATTGTCGCGTAGAACATATAGTCAGTTTATCAAATGGATGTAAATTCGTCGTTTTTGAATGGACACTTAGAAAAAGAAGTGTATGTTGAACAACCACAAGGCTATGAGGTTCCAAGACAAGAAAACAATGTGTACAAATTAAGGAAAACATTATATGGATCCTTCAATATATAAATTGATATTCCAATAAAAAATTGGACTTCAAAAAGAATAATTTTTTTTTGCCTTCAAAACATCAACCACCTTGTTCAAAACAATGAAAAAGATGATTCAAATTTTTTCTTAGCGGATCCATATATGTAAAATCATGAAACGAGCAAGTGAATTGTGTTAAATCGGTTCGATCGAAAGCATATTTATTAGATTTGGCGCCAACTTAAACGAAATGATGTGTCCCTTCATTTTTTCTCGGCTGATGAAATTCTTTCACCCATCTCTTGGCCGAAAAAATAATGTTCGTCCAAAAAGTGAAGAATCTGTTTATTTTCTACGGATTCCATTAGAAAAATATATTTTGGCCGTACAAAATATATTTCAGCCGAAAACTTGCGAATGAGACTGTTTCAAGGAACCTGAGAATTCTCTCCATCTTACTTGAACTTTGGAGGTTGCAGACACTTGCAAATACTCATAATTTAGTTTTGAAATTGATACCGTCATTTGCAAAATTGAATCTACTTTCAATAGATATAATTTGTTTTCATTTTCATTGGTTTTATCTAATTTTTTATAAAAAAAAATCACTGCATAATATTTTCAAGTGACATTATGATTGAGTGAAATAGAATATCCATATCTCTAAAAATACACAATAGAAAATTTAGAAAAAATTATATTTAATATTCATACACTATTCTCTTCTAAAGGGTATTTTTAGATTTTACTTTTAAGGAAAAGATAAGATAGATACAAGGTTGAGGAAAACATGTGTTTAAAATTTGCAACTTTTTCAACTTTGTCAACTTCAAAAAAAATTAGAAATTTTAATATTCATCTGTTGGATTCAAAACTATAGTCATAAGAAAATAGAGTCTCTCTAGATTGTTGCAGTGTATTTCGTTTGTCAAAAACAAAAGATTAATAATAGATACATTAGTGGGGTGAAAAATAACTCATTATCATTCCTTTCATTTTTAAGGAACATACTATGAAACAATTGCCAAATTGAAATATCAAATCTCAATAAAAATAATTTGAAGAATAGTCAATAAAAAGCTAACAAAATTCTTCACAAGTTTTATTTTTACTGTAAAGTGAAATTCTAAATAAAAAAAATCATTTTTGTATACTAGAAATTGAAGAACTTGTGAAAATATAGGTTTTTTTCTCATAAAACAAACAAAATGGACACCCATCTTCATGAAATTACCCCATTGATGTATTTTCTGATCAATTTTTATTGAAATCCGGTTGAAATTTGTTGAAACTCCATATTTGAGTGATTGACTTTGTATAATTCGAGTGCCATGAGGATTTTTCGTGGTGTTGAATCCATTTATGCATTCAAACATGCAATTTAAACAACTAAATATGGAGATTTCACTAATATCTATTTCGCCAAATTGGTGAAAAAGTTCAAAAAATCGAATGTTTAGACACCACCATTTTTTTCCTTTAAAATAGTTTTCATTGTTTTTTGGAAGAAATAAATGATGTGAACTCTCCATTCAATAACTTGGTGACTCTTAAACCACAAGGCTTTGAATGGCTAGCAAAAGAGACCGTATAAAAAATTTAATATCAATAATCCATTTCCATCAACTTTCAAGATGAAGATGTCCTACACAATCTTTTAATGCTTTTAAAAGTTGGATTGCATAATCCACTTCTACTGCTTTTTAAAATTTCTCACTTTCCACAACACTTTAAAGTATGACCGAGTTAGAAGAAAACTTTAAGTAACATATCACTATAATAATATTATTTATTTATGATTAATAATAATATTATTATATTAAATTTAAATTTCACTTAAAATTAAGATAAAAACAAGATAAAAACATGGAGCACAAATTACTTAAAAAATGATATCTCTTACAATAACAAGAATGCATAAAGATCACATTAAATGACAGATACTATCAAATCAATGAAATAATAAAAATTCAAATAAATTAAAATAATGATATCTCTTACATTAAAAATGAATTAAAATAATAACTAAAAATGATGGTTAGGTGACACTTTACCCGATTTTTTTTTATTTTAAAATTTTAAATATTATAATATAACAATATTTATTAAAACCATATAAAACTAATAATATCAATGCAATTAACCAATAAAAAAACTAAAAATTTCAAATTTTCTAAAATAAGAAATATTTTTTATTTTTTAAAATATTAAAGTTAATAAAAAAAAATTGAAAAAATCACAAGTCAAAGAAAATTGACTTATAAGAATTACAATTAATCCTGTCTATACAGAAATATAATAATATTTAAACAGTGGAATCAAACATTTTCTTTTCAATAATGTGAAAGCTAAAACGAATACCGGATTTATGCATTGATTGAATATTCAATATACCGTTTTTGCTCGATACACGTCATAGTACAATCAAAGTCGAGCAAATTAAGGGCGTCAGCTACCATTTGTCGGGACTCGGGAATGATATTTGACGGAATAGAGTATTTGTTATTGTTTTCTAGAGGAAATAAATGATGTCGAGCCGTAAGCTGCTGACTGTTTGAACGTTCAGCCAGAAGACTTTGAATGGCTGGCGGGAGAAGACTTTAAATCTAATTATTAATTGGATTTATAATTAGATTTATATGATTGAATATTTCAATTAATATATTTGTATAAAAAATTTTGGCATTAATGCAAAGAAGATGTATATAGCAATTTGCTATTTTGTACATATTAATTCTACTTTTTATAAGAAAAACAATTTAGATAGAAATTGTCCCTATAATAATTTAGAACAAGATATTTCTAGTTTGAGAAATGAAGGTAATATCCTCTGACATCTAGGAGTGCAACTAACTAAGCTACTCTTTTAAGTAACGATTCCAACCATAATCCTTTATGGCTAGATGAGGACCTTGTTTTAGCTAAAAGCTACAAAAGAAGCTTTGAAGACCTAACTGAGAATTTGTTTGGTACTAAGTTGGTCATCTCTCAAGACCTTATAATTTGCAATGGTATAATGAAGTGGCCAAAATCCAACTAGATGACTTGTATTCATTGACTGGATAGTAGTGTCGTAGACTATGTGATATTTGACCTGTTTTCAACCAAATAGTAACTTTTGGCCTTTTAAATGACCATGAACCTGACTCTAGTCATAGATTTAATACTAACTCTAAATTTTACCATGCACAGGAGTGACATTGAAGAAAATTATAATAATCAAAGACAACTGCTCTTTGACAAAAGTAAAGTAGATCTTTTATTAAATGATTTAAATAGTGAATTACATCTCCTAACTTATAAGGACAACATTGAAGGGCTCTATAATAATTTTACAAGTGCCCTTTCCACTTCTATTAATTTATCTTTTGAGATGCCCTGTAAAGAGAATAATAGAACAACCAATCCTTGGTATTATAAAGAGTGTAAAATTGCTAGGAAATCCATTATGGATGCTTCTATTGAGTCCTTACAACTCGATAAGATAAATACGTACAGATCCCTAATTAAAAGAAAAAAAAGGTATTATAATAAAATGCAAGAGCATCTTCACAACTATCTAAGTTTTATCCTAAGAAGTTTTGGAGGAAAATTTTAATCTGCAATACTAAAGAAAATAATATGATTCCCTTAAGGGAATCAAATTCCTACCTTAAAATTATTTACGAGTTCCCTAATGCCATGGACACCATTCCTATTGTCCCTACAGATAACAAAGTTTTTTCTTTGGATGACATAGAGTTCGGGGTTAAGCGGCTTGCAAATGGGAAATCTAAGGACATTGAAAGCTCCCAAGATGTAATTTAAAAAATTAGAGGGCACATCCTCATTCCTCACATACACAAGCCCTTCAATTTAGCAGTCAAGAAAGGGTTCCCTAAATCTCGGACGCAAAGCCTCATTTTTCCTGTTTTTAAAAATGGGGATAGAAACATTCCCTCTAATTATAGGACCATTATGATTAGCCCAATTTTGTCCAATATATATGGAATTATTTTGGAAAAGAAGATTATCCTATGGATATAAATTCAAAGTATAATAGATAAAGGTCAGGCAACGTATAGGAGATATCATTCAATTGTGGAATATCTTGTTACCTTTATGATCATTGAAGAGGAGTTCCACAATACTAAAACCAATCTTTTTTATTATTTTGTTGAATTTAGAAAATATTTCGACATGGTTCCCAGGAAGAACTTTTGGGATAGGTTGGAAGAGATAAAATTGTCTTTTGAGTTGAGGGATGTTACAATAATATTGTACGAGAACATTGATTCCAAGTTTAAGAACATTGAGAGCTAGTTGAAATAAATTAACAGTAATATTAGAGTCAAACAAGGTTTCCCCTTTCACCTACCCTTTTTGGCATATACATGGACAAGTTAGAATATTTCTTCAAAGAAGTAGGTTGTTTCAACCCTACTCTCACTGGTATTGTCATCGATATTCTTATTTATGTTGATGATATCGTTCTTATAGCAGGGAGTCCCGACGATATTGGAAAGCAACTAAGAATCCTCAAGGATTTTTTGTGCAATACAGGTATGATTGTTAATATTGACAAGACTAAGGTCATGATCATTAAATCCAGCAATATCACTTATGATACCTTCGTATATGACAACAACAACTTGGAGGAAACAAACTCATACAAATATATTGGAATCGATATTCACCACAAGATCAACTGGAATTATAGCATTCAGAAAAGGATAATTGGAGGATGGAGAGCTTATTATGGTCTTGAAAACAATTGTAGATCAGTTGATCTTCGGATATGGGATAAAAATAAAATCCTCTTTGAGACTCTTTTTATGACTGTTATTTTATATGGATGCGAAGTTTGGGGATGCATTATCTCTCGTGAATACTAGAGAAAGATAGATAAAATACAAATGAATTTTATAACCTATAATCTCAAAATTAAAGGAAATATTCCCCACCCTATCCTCCTCTTAGAGGAAATCCTTTCCCCCATTGATAACATGGCTATGAATAGATACATAATGTATAAGAACAAGTTAAAAAACATGGAAGACAAGAAGTTTCCTAAAATTGTTTCAAACTCTAGCCGTAACCACTTTAGACTCAAGCGGGGATGGCATAAAGATGCCCAGTCTTGGCTAAGCCATTGGGAAATCATGGTAGATACCATTTTGCATAATAAGGATTCTGTTACAAACATTATTAAATCAAAATTTAAGGAGAAAATGTGGTATGATAAAGAGTTAGAGGAGAAAAGAAAATTAACGTATTATAATGAGGCAATCAACCTTAATCTAGAAGATCAAAATTATCTTTCTATTTTGACAAGTGTAAAGAAAAAAATAATCATTTCTAAGATAAGAACAAATTATCATGAGCTCGATAGTGAAATTGGACATTGGTCCATTCCTAAAACACCATGGGATGAAATAGTGTGTCACCTTTGTGACACTAAGAAGGTTGAAGATAAAAAACACTTTCTCTTATATTATCTGGCCTATACCCAGAATAGATCTCGGGTGAGTGCAAGCTAATGATGGTCTCTCATGACGCGTTAGTGGCAATGCAAACCTGGAAAAAAAACAATCTGTTAACTTGGAGGGATTATTCAAGGTACTTTTACAATGAATTTGAATATGGTGTAAAAGATGAAACATAGGAAATTGAACTCGCTTTCCGAATATACAACTTTTATTCATAGAAATTGTGAATAACTAGGTCAAATTAGATTTTTTCTAAAAGTGGTATATTATTTTTCTAAAAAAATATAAGGTATATGTTTTTTATCGTGCAAGTGTTGAATTTCACACCAAAAACTTGTATACTTGTAGAGAACCTTTTTTTCTTGTGCTGTGTATTTTTTAAAATATTTTAATGTTAATTTTGTATATTTTTTTTAATTATCAAAGTTAACATATGCTTGAAATTACAATGTCTTTTGTTCATGAAGGCTAAAAGGGTCTTAAAATAATCAAAACAATTTTTATTTTCTTTTAGATTGTAGGTATTGGTCTCATCTTGTGCCACATATAACTCATTTGAGAAATGGTTAAGCCAAGAAAAAGTTATAGAAGAAATAAGAGAGGGATGTATTCTAGGATTTTGATACACGTGAAGACAAAAATAGATTAAAAATAGTAAACAATAATAATTTTAAAAACAAATTATATATTTGAAATCCACATAGCCAACTCGATCTATGT
Organism: Picea glauca; assembly: GCA_000966675.3. Lineage (NCBI taxonomy): Eukaryota > Viridiplantae > Streptophyta > Pinopsida > Pinales > Pinaceae > Picea > Picea glauca. Next base: position 199,594 of record JZKD02S0784356.1, on the reverse strand, counting down.
CTATAATTTCATCAACAACTGAATTTTTTAGCCTATAGAAAAATAACATCAAAGATAGAGATATAGAGGGGTTTTCACAAAAATGGAGGTTTTTATGAATTTGCAAACCAAACCACTGGGTTTTTCATCTCGAACCTAAATCTGAGCCAACCAATTCAGCATACACCTTGTCAATCCCGCCCAAAACATTTGAATTCAAACAAGCACGTAGGCACTCCGGGAATGCATGTCTTCTCCTAAAAATCACTTCCTTCCTTCTCTATATTTTCCCTCCCTCTCCTACATATACCCCCCACGCGCCCTCTATATCTCACTCTCACTCTCCCTCTCTACCCCCCATGTTTGTTTTCCTCTCTCTCACTCACACTCCTATACATGGCAAGATTTAGACATCATAAGGCATGGAAAGACCTAGAGCTAGACTTTACCTTGGCATGTCTCATACTCTCACACCCACTTCCTCTCTAACCCCCTCTTCCACTCTCCCTTTCTCTCTTTCTCTCTACCCCTTTGTCCCTCACTCCCCTCTCTCTTACACCTCTATTCCACTCGTTCTCTCTCTCGTCGTTTTTAGTCTCGGTCTCACTCTTTATGCCCCTCTTTCTCTCTCTATTCCCCCGCTTTGTCTCCCTCTATATCCCCCCTTCCTCACATTCTCTCGCTACCACCCTTTTATGTCTCCCTCTCTGCTTCCCTTCCTCTAAATATCCCTCTCTCTAACCCCCCTCTCTCTCTTCCTCTCATCCCTCTCACATTATGTCTCTACCCCTCATCTTTGTCTTTCTCTCTCCCCCCTCCCTCTCTTTATCTACCCCTCTTATCTATATTTCTCTCTCCCACTCTCACACTCTCATGCACTATCTCTCTCCCCCTTGTTCCACTATCTCTCCTACATATAACCCTCTCTCCTATATTTACCTCTCTCTCTGCCCCCCTCTCTATTTTCCTCTCTCACACTCTCACACACTCTCTATTTCCTTAATATGCCTTGCTCTCTCTCCCTCCCACACACAATTTCTACCCCCCTATATGTTCTCCTCTCTCTCTCCCTCCCACATGATGCAGGAGCATCGCCAACATCAAGCGAGCCAGCGTGGAAGACAACGGACAGATGGACAAGCGCTAGCACACATTTTGAAATTACCTTGAAGTTGTTGCTCAATCTTAAATGAAGTCATTAAGATGAGGCACACTTGTAAATTGTAACAGACCTTGAGCCATTTTCTCTCATCCTTAGTAGGTAGAAGGCATTTAAAATAGTTAATGCAAGTAGATAGGATTTTAATTCTATATTTGACAGTTTTAGAGCGCAAGAGGGAAACAAGATATAGACACCCTCATTGTGTATTGTAACATTAGATCAGGAGGAAGAGCATAGAAAGAGCAGAGAGCTATGTAAGAACACCCATGTACAGATATTTGAATTAATAGAAGAGTTTGGTTCAAATTCATGGTTTTGTGTTGTTCTCTGTATATTGATGTTGAATGACATGCTCATGAATGTTTTCTTCCTGTTATACATTTGCTTTATGTGCTGTGTATATGATTTCATGTTTGAGTTTGAAGTCTGAAATGAAGTAGGAATGAGTTTCAATTATTTCTCTATCTGAACAAGGATTCCTACAAGGAGTGCAGTCGAATTGTTTGCAAGGAGTGCGTCGACAGAGGGTTCAGATAGGATAGACTTTTGTTCTCATTCACTCTAAGGTGTAGACAGGCACAGGAGCCGTGCAAGGAGTGCGCAATCCAAGTGAAACTTCAGGGTTGCGAACCTGAGTGAATTGTTTAGAGACTGTTGCTGCAGGTGTGCATAGGGTCGAAGGAAGTTCATCACTTGGAGGTGTCTGAAGGCTGCCGCAAGGAGTGCGCGCAAGAGTCTTTCTAAGACTCGGAGTTATAAGGAATCTCAAGAAGGATAAGGCCTTTGAAACTATTGAAGGACAACGCAGGGGAACTGTGATTGAAGTTTTGTAAGAGGCGTTGTAAGTTTGTGCACAGGTGGACGAGTTCCATGGAGGAATACTTGGTCATTCGCAGAAAATCGCCAAGAGGTACGGATGGTCAAAATTCTCCGAAGAGAATTCATGAATTCCCATGAGTCTTCAGATCTCAGGAAGAAGCAGGGAAGTTCCAACGCAAGTGTGGAAAGGTTCGAAGCTCAGGAGGGGTAGGACTATGGATCTGAGTCACAAGGGCCATCGGATTTACACATGAATTCGTATATCGGGGTTTCGTGGGTTGAGACTCCGTAACATTGCAACGGGAATCGTGAAGTCGTGATACGCGATATCCTGATAGCCATAAGGATTTGTGTGGGGTCACAGGAGTTAGCGACGTGGACAAGTGGCACACCATTTCGGGGTTTCACAGTGAGACGTCCCGAAACATTCGCATCACGATTAACGATCCCTCGAAGTCCGAAATCCCGACAGAGGTGATGGGACGTCGAATAGTCAACTCGCACGTGCGTCGGAGTTTTGGCATATCAGTAGTCGGGATTCGGTAAATCAAGTTGCTTGACATCGCGAGTGCCAAATTCGCGACAGGAAAATCCCGAAAGAGAAGGAAAGGGTCAGCGTTGACTGGTTGTCGGGTTTTGGGGATTCGAGAGCTCAACACCCGACCACTGACCTCGTGAAGTTGTGAAGTCCGATCTCCCAAGTGAAAAGAGGGGATCCCACGAGGGTTGCTATGGGTGTAGATTTCCTGATAGGGAAATAGAAGGACCGATCAGAGTTCTTCGGGCTGCGAGAAGGAAAAGATCATGTGAGCACGAGGACCTTCCGACCTGCGGGTGTAGGAAGCGTGCAGGTGCATAAGTTTGGTATTAGAGCCTGATTCTTGTCTATATATTTCAGGCGAGGGAGGCATAAGAGATAAAGAGTACTCTGATACACTATGTCAAGTCATATCAGAGTGCATAAAGGTTCTTTTCTTTCTGTAGCAGAGAAAGAAAATTCACCATGCCGCCCAGGAGAAGGGACATGAAAACACCTGATCCAGAGGATAGGGAAATGCCGAGAAGAAGAGGTAGGTAGATGACAGATCCAGCGATGGAGAGAGAAATGCATGATCTACGAGCTAGACTCGAAGACATGGAGACATCGCAGATACGCACAACCGGTGCAGGGGATCTTAGTGATTCTGAAAGTGAGATCGAGGATGAACATGAAGAAGAGGTTGCAGTTGAAGATGCATCAAACGAATGTTTGATTAGAGCTATTGCAAGGATGGGTGCGAGAGAAAAGATGGGCATTCCAACTTATGAGGGAAATCTGGATGCAGAAGAGCTTCTAGACTGGATTAGAGATCTAGACACATACTTTGACTATGAAGATGTCGAAGAGGACAAGAAAGTCAAGCATGTTGTCACGAGATTGAAGGGACATGCAACATTGTGGTGGGATGAACTACAAGCTGACAGACGCTACAAGGGCAAGTAGAAGATCAAGAGCTGGGACAGAATGATCGCAAAGCTAAAGGCAAAATTCATCCCCAAGGACTATGAAATTACTATGTTTAGGAGGATGAAAAACCTGAGATAGAAGGTGATGACAGTGAAAGAATACACTGAGGAATTCTATAAACTGAACATCAGGGAATGTCATCGGGAGAGCGATGATGAAAAAGTTTCCAAGTACATGAATGGCCTCAGATATGATATCCAAGATGAGATAAGTATGGTAACCATTTGAACGGTGGAAGATTCTTATCAGATGCCTCTGAAAGCGGAAGAGAAGCTGAGCCGAAAGCAGAGTTAGAGGGGCCGAGGCAAAAGTCAGCCCAGAGGCAAATCAGTTTCCTAGGACAAATTTCAGAAGCCCAAGGAGGACTGGAAGAAACCTCAGACTCGAACTGAGAGAGGTGGAACCTCATAGAGAGGGCAGTGTGTTGAACATAGAGGACAACATACTAAGCAGAGAGGAGATTATGCTGACAACAACACTTTTCCTCGTACTAGAGGTAGAGGAAGAGGAAGAGGTGGAGTAATCACATGCTTCACATGTGGAAAGAATGGGCACAAGTCTTACGAGTGTCCAGATAAAAAGAAGGAAAGTGGAGAAGCTCACATCGCCGAAGCATAGAGGCTAGATGTTGAGGCAGAAGACGCTGAAGGTGGAAGATCGCTGATGATGCGAAAAGTCCTTTTGACACCCGAGAAGGAGGTGGAGAGTTCAGTCCAAAGGACCAGACTCTTCAGGACTGCTTGCAAAACCAAGGACAGGGTATGCAAGGTCATTGTAGACAGTGGTAGAACAGATAATCTCGTTTCTACAGAGATGGTAGAGAAGCTGGAGGTGGAGATGACTGATCATCCAAGCCCATACAGAGTTTCGTGGCTATAGAAAGGACACCAGGTAATTGTCACTAAACAATGTTTAGTTGAATTCAAGATAGGAGGATATAATGATAAGATGTTATGTGATGTCATTCCTATGGATGTTTGTCATCTATTGCTGGGTAGACCATGGAAATATGACAGGAATGTGATTCATGATCGGAGAATGAACACATACACCCTAGAGAAGAATGGGAGGACACACATGTTTCTTCCAATGAAGGATAAGGAGGTGAAGCCTGAAGTAAGAAACATTGTACTTCTCATGAGTGGGAAGGAACTTCTTGCCGAGGTTAAGAAGAAGGAGGATCCACAGTTCATTGTGGTCAGGAAACCAAGAATTGTTCTGACTAGCACAAGGGTGGATGATTTACCAGAAGAAGTTCAGGAACTGCTGGAAGAGTTCACTGACATAGTAGTGGACGAATTACCTCGTTCATTGCCACTGATAAGAAGTGTGAGTAATCATATTGATCTCATACCAGGAGCCAGTTTGCCAAACAAAGCTGCGTATAGATTGACGCCGCAAGAGAATGAAGAGGTTAAGAGGCAAGTCCAAGACTTGTTGGACAAAGGTTTGGTCAGGGAAAGCTTGAGTCCGTGTGTTGTTCCAACAATACTCAGTCCGAAGAAAGATGGAGGCTGGAGGATGTGTACTGACTCGAGGGCGATCAACAAGATAACCATCAGGTACAGATTTCCATTACCGAGGATGGATGATCTGATGAATTTCTTGAGTGGAGCAAAGTATTTTTCAAAGATTGATTTGAAAAGCGGTTATCACCAGATCCGCATGAGAGAAGGTGATGAGTGGAAGACAACATTCAAAACCAATGAAGGGTTGTATGAATGGATTGTTATGCCGTTTGGTTTAACAAATGCACCGAGTACCTTTATGAGGTTGATGAATGAAGTCCTGAGGGAGTTCATTGGGAAATTTGTCATTGTGTATTTGGATGACATACTGGTTTACAATAGAACAGTGACAGAGCATCTAAAGCATTTGGCTACAGTGATGCAGAAACTACAGCAGGAGAAGCTGTTGATAAACATGAAGAAATCCTCATTCATGAAGACATAGCTCATTTACTCGAGGTTTGTTATTTTTGCAAATGAGTTGAGGATGGATCTAGATAAGGTGGAGGTAATAAAAAATTGGCCATCACCGAAATTTTTTTTTGAGGTGAGAAGTTTCCATGGACTGGCTAGTTTCTACCGAAAGTTCATCAGGAATTTTAGTGGAATCAACGCAGCAATGATAGATACAGTGAAGAAAAGACACAAATATTTTCACTAGACAAAAGAAGCTGAGAAGATTTTTAATCTGTTGAAGAGGAATATTACAGAACAACCAGTTTTGGTGTTGCCGGATTTCCGGAAGACATTTCAAGTAAAATGCGATGCAAGCGAATTTGTAATCAGGGAAGTCTTGAGTTAGGAAGATAGGTCGATAGCATACTTCAACGAGAAGCTGAATGAAGCAAAAGTGAAATAATCCATGTATGATAAGGAGTTTTATGCTATCATCCAGACATTGAAGAAATGGAGGAATTACTTGATCCCGAAAGAGTTTGTCTTATACAGTGATAATCATCCACTGCAGTTTGTGACTCAATAGGAAAAGTTGAATCAGAGACATGTTAAGTGGGTCGAGTATATGCAGAATTTCACTTTTGTGATAAAACATATTTCTGGTACTGCTAACAAATTTGTTGATTCTTTGAGCAGGAAGTGTTTGTTGTTGCAGGAGTTCAAATTCAAAACGTTGGGTTTTGATGGTCTCAGGGACATGTATGCATATGATCAGTATTTTAAGGAGGCGTATGAAGCAACTGAGAATCCAGTTCTTAGAGAAAGAAGCCAACGGGTAGAGTACATGATCCAGGAAGAATTACTATTTAAAGGTAATCAAATGTGTATTCCGAAATGCTCCATGAGGGAGAACTTGTTGAAGGAGAAACACAGTTGAGGATTGACAGGTCACTTTGGTCATGACAAGACATTCGCAAATTTGAATGAGTCATATTTTTGGCTAGGAATGCGAGCAGACGTCAAGAGATTCATCAAAAAATGTAGAATTTGCCAGCATTCAAAGGGAAGAAGACAGAATGTGGGGTTTTATCAACCATTGCCCATACTAGAGAGGCCGTGGGATGCAATTAGCATGGATTTTGTATTGGGGTTGCCAAGAACACAAAGAGGTTTTGATTCAATATTTGCGGTGGTGGATAGATTTTCCAAGATGGCACACTTCATTCCATGTCAGAAAACCAGTGACACAACTCATATTGCGAATCTGTTTTTCAAAGAGGTCATTCGACTTCATGGCTTACCAAGAAGCATTGTTTCGGATCGAGATACAAAATTCATAGGGAACTTTTGGAGGACCTTATGGAAGAAGCTGGGAACTAGCTTGTCATTTAGTTTGGCTCATCATCCTCAGATAGATGGACAGACAGAAGTGGTGAATAGAAGTCTGGGAGACCTTCTGAGAAGCTTGGTGATAGAGCACCACAACCAGTGGGACAATATATTACCGCAGATAGAGTTTTCTTATAATGACTCAGTTAACAGAAGGACAGGGAAAATTCCGTTTTAGATTGTATATGGCATGCATCCGAGAGGAATTTCTGAGCTGAGAGATTCAGAACAGACTGCGACTAGGAGCGCTAGTGCAGAAGAATTCGCAGAGGCGATGAAGGAACTTCACAGTGAGGTGAAGGAGCAATTGTTGAATTCAAGTCAGGAGTATAAGTGCAGAGCCGATAAACATAGAAGACAACTTCAGTTTGAGGTTGGTGACTTGGTTCTGGCACATTTGAGAAAAGAAAGGTTCCCGAGAGGAACGTATAATCAGCTGAAAATGAAGAAAATCGGGCCATGTAGGGTCTTGAAGAAATTTGGGGTGAATGCTTACGAGATTGAATTACCCGATGGGATCAGAATTTATCCGATATTCAATATCTCATATTTATACCCATATAGAGCTGAGGAAATAGAGACTGGAAATGAAAAGCCAATGATCCAGTGGATAAAGCAGATGCCAGTTGTAGAGAAGTTGCAGATGGAGCGCATACTGGATAGAAGAGTGAGCAAAAATACCTGATGAAAGAAATACTTTGAGTATCTGGTCAAATGGAAGAACCATCCAATTGAAGATGCCAGCTGGGAGATTGAAGCAGAGATACAGAAGCATGGACAGACCATGCACTAGCTCATGGACAGGAGACCATGAAAAATTTCAAGCGAGGGAGTATGATGCAGGAGCATCGCCAACATCAAGCGAGCCAACGTGGAAGACAACGGACAACTGGACAAGCGCCAACACACATTTTGAAATTACCTTGAAGTTGTTGCTCAATCTTAAATGAAGTCATTAAGATGAGGCGCACTTGTAAATTGTAACAGACATTGAGCCATTTGCTCTCGTCCTTAGTAGGTAGAAGGCATTTAAAATAGTTAATGCAAGTAGATAGGATTTTAATTCTAGATTTGACATTTTTAGAGTGCAAGAGGGAAACGGGATATAGCCACCCTCATTGTGTATTGTAACATTAGACCAGGAGGAAGAGCATAGAAAGAGCAGAGAGCTATGTAAGAACACCCATGTACAGATATTTGAATTAATAGAAGAGTTTGATTCAAATTCATGGTTTTGTGTTGTTCTTTGTATATTGATGTTGAATGACATGCTCATGAATGTTTGCTTCCTGTTATACATTTGCTTTATGTGATGTGTATATGATTTCATGTTTGAGTTTGAAGTCTGAAATGAAGTAGGAATGAGTTTCAATTGTTTCTCTATCTGAACAAGGATTCCTGCAAGGAGTGTAGTCGAATTGTCCGCAAGGAGTGCATCGACAGAGGGTTCAGATAGGATAGAATTTTGTTCTCATTCACTCTAAGGTGCAGACAGGCACAGGGGTCGTGCAAGGAGTGCGCAGGACAAGTGAAACTTCAGGGTTGCGAACCTGAGTGAATTGTTTAGAGACTGTTTCTTCAGGTGTCCGCAAGGTCGAAGAAAGTTCAGCACTTGGAGGTGTTTGAAGGCTGCTGCAAGGAGTGCGCGCAAGAGTATTTCTAAGACTCAGAGTTATAAGGAAGTTGAGGAAGGATAAGGCCTTCGAAACTATTGAAGGAAAGCAAAGGGGAACTGTGATTGAAGTTTTGTAAGAGGCATTGTAAGTTTACGCGCAGGTGGACGAGTTCCGTGGAGGAATACTTTGTCATTCGCAAAAAATCGCCAAGAGGTACGGACGGTTGAAATTCTCTGAGAAGAATTCGGGAATTCCGATGAGTCATCAGATCTCAGGAAGAAGCAGGGAAGTTACAACGCAAGTGTGGAAATTTTTGAAGCTCAGGAGGGGAAGGACCATGGATCAGAGTGACAAGGGTCATTGGATTTACACGTGAACTCGTATATCATGGTTTCGTGGGTTGAAACTCCGTAACATTGCAACAGGAATCGCGAAGTCATGATACACGATATCCCGATAGCCATAAGGATTTGTGTGGGGTCACAGGAGTTGACGACATGGACAAGTGGCACACCATTTCGGGGTTTTACAGCGAGAAGTCCCGAAACATTCGCATCAGGATTCGTGATCCCACGAAGTCCGAAATCTCGACAGAGGTGATGGGACGTCGAATAGTCAACTTGCACGTGCATCGGAGTTTCGGTATATCGGGAGTCAGGATTCGGTAAATCAAGTTGCTTGACATCACGAGTGTCGAATTCGCGACAGGAAAATCTCGAAAGAGAAGGAAAGGGTCAACATTGACTGGTTGTCGGGTTTCAGGGATTCGAGAGTTCAATGCCAGACCACTGACCTTGCGAAGTCACAAAGTTCGATCTCCCAAGTGAAAACAGGGGATACCACGAGGGTTGTTGTGGGTGCAGATTTCTCAATAGGGAAATAGAAGGACCGATCAGAGTTCTTGGGGCCACAAGAAGGAAAAGATCTTGTGAGCACACGGACCTTCCAACCTGTGGGTGTAGGAAGCGTGCGGGTTCATAACCACACACAATTTCTACTCCCCTATATGTCCTCCTCTCTCTCTCCCTCCGACACTCTAGCACACTCACTCTCTACCTCCCCTCTTTGTCTACCTCTTCCTCTCTCTCCCTCCCCTGTATGTCCTCCTCACTCTCACTCTCTCTTTGCCTTTCTCTCTCTCTCCCTCCCTACCTCCTCCTCTTTGCCCCTAGTTCTGCATCCCTCTCTCTCTGTCCATCT
>JZKD02S0784356.1:178994-189252 GCA_000966675.3 Picea glauca | reverse complement strand
CCCTCCCTCCTACTATCTCTACCCTCTTTGTTTCCTACATCTACCACCATTTTCTCTCTCTCCTTGTTATTAGTCTCACTCTCACTCTCTCTCCCACCTCTCTCTCTAACCCCCCTCTTGGTCTTCCTATCCCACCCTATCACACTCTCAAACAATCCATCTCTATACCATTCTATATTTACTTCCTGCATCTAACCCCCTCTCTCTCGCTACCTCTCTCTCCACCTTTCTCTCATTTCATATATATAAACCACATTCCCTGTTACCCCCCCCTTCCTCTCACTCTCTAGCCCTCCTCTTTTTACCCTCTTCCTCTCACTCTCTCATTCTCACCATATCCCCCAATGACCTTGAACACGACATAGAGCTAGATCTAGAGTTAGAAGTTGACCTAGATATTTACATAGACTGTGACATAGACCCCCCATACTCTCACTCTCTCACTCTCTACCCCCCTGGGGATAGAGCTAGACCATGACCTATACCACAACCTAGACCATGACCAAGACCATGACCTAGACCTATACCATGACATAGACCTAGACTATGACCTAAACCATTACATATATCTAGAGATAGATTTAGATGATGACCCATAGCTTGATGTAGACCATGACATGGAGATAGATCTAGATTTAGACGTTGACCTAGATCTTGGAAATGCCCAAAATAATGAAACTTAACATGACTTGTCATTTTTCATCTATTACTCATTATCTTTAACCTGCACAAATATATTGATTAATCCACTCACATAAAGAAGATTAATTTGTAGATTTGTGAAATCAAAACTCATACCTACTCTACCAACCTGAAGAAAATTCATATCTGGAAAGAAAAAAAATTGCAAAAAATATCTGTAAATGAAATGAATGTAAATGATGTTCTCTTTGCAACTAATTTTCTGATCTCCACCCTTTCCCAAAAAATATAGAATATAACCCTAATCATAATCTGATCTGATCTAACACTCCAAAGGGTGCACTGCAATCTCACATTTTTCCGCCTCAAATGTTAATTTCAACTTGGGTGTACTGCAATCTCATGATGTTTGGGCCTCCAAATAGTTCATTGCAATCTCCCTATCTCTCCACCTTCAAATGGTCCTTTCAATTTGGGTACACTACAATATCATAATATCTAAGCCTCCAAATGGTCATAATGTCCATTTTAGTAGGTTCCATTCCTCCAAATATCTTGTCACCAGACCTAGAGCTTGATGTGAGGCATGACCTAGACCACAACATAGAGCTAGATCTAGATTTATACATTGACCTAGAGTTTGAAGTAGACCATGAAATAGACACCCCTAGCTCCATCCAAGCCTAGGAATAACTTATACTCAATCCATAACCATATGATGCAGAAGCATCGTTGGCAAGCGCGCAGAGGCAGGACCACTCAACACATGAGAGTTCTTTCAGAAATTCAACATTGACAGTTGCAGCCGATTTCAAAATCTTCCTTCACTCAATGCTGAAATTTACATTTGTAGGCAAACTTGAACCAGTGCCAAATTTTACCCTTTGAGGAAAGTTTTGAAATCATAAACAAAGTAGGAGTTTCCACTACGGCTTTGGAATGCGACTGCACTAACATAGCATAGGATGAAATTTAGAGTAGGAAAGTAACCAAGGGAAACCCTAGGAATCTTTTTTAGTTAAATAGAAGTTTGTACGCCCAGTTGGAGAGAGCTATAATACAAGGAGAAATTAGCTGTAAGAAAGAACTGCGAGTTAGAAGGAAATCTCATTTTTTTGAGTTACTATAATTTTGAATGTATTATGTAGCCATTGGGAACTTGTGAATATAAAAGAAGGAAAATTGATCCAAATGTATGGTGTGTGGACTGTGTGTGTTTTCCTATCATTTATGTTTTCATGAACAAGTGGATGGAAATGTGAGTTTTTCCAGTTTCAATTGTTTCGCTTCATTGGAAGCTCTACAAGGTGTGCATCGAGATAGAGAGGAAATTAAGGAAATCAGTAGGAATTTCTCAGTGAGAAATACCGTGGATCTGAGTTATCAAAATCCCTCATATGTAAGGAGTGCGTGGGAAATCAAAGTCTGAACCAGAAAAAGCTCAAGAGGAACAAGACTTCGGAAAGTGTTATCGAGATCTAGGAACTCATTCCCTGGAAGAAGCGAAGATCGAGTCTTCAAAGACTTAGAAAATATTCTAATTTTGAAGCGAGTAAAAGATCAGGAGGAATAATGACCATCGATCTCATATAAATCTGGACCATTGATCCATTTCGCGAACTCGGGTATCACGATCTAGGAGGCAGAGTTATTTACGCTTCAAAACCATGAGTCACAAGATCACAAAATAACAAGGTCGATCCATTTTTCAAACTCGGGTATCGCGAGCTAGGAGGAGGATTTCTTTGTTCTTCAAAACCCCGAGTCGCGAGATCATGAAATAGTGAGGTTGGTCCATTTCGTGAACTCGGGTATCGCGAGCTTGGAGGAAGAGTTCTTTGCGCTTCATAACCCTGAGTTGTGAGATCGCGATTCGATATGAACCATCGATCACAGGTAGATCTAGACCATTGGCCCACATCTTGATCTCGTGTATCACAAGTTGGAAGGACAAATGTCCTTGTCTCCCAAATCCTGAATCACGAAATAGAGAAATAGTGAGGCCGGAGGTGGACCATAGATCCCAGGGATTATTGTGAGTCGTTGATTCGGCAACCAGGGATTCTAGAATCCCGATTCACGAAAGGAAGGAAGGATAAGGGTGCGGTCACAACTCTTGGTTATGTACTATCGGAGCTCATGCTTGGTTCTTGGAAAAGTCAACTGAGCATTTGTGGGGGACCTGTGTGTTCGTTCGAAGGGTTCCAGTTTAGAACCAGAAGAGACATTTCGGCTCTGGAACTAGAAGATCCTTACCGGGAGGTCACACAACCCTTAAGAGGGATAGGGGGTCTGCATCAGGTGGTATCAGAGCCTAATTTTTTCATCTGTAGACTTCAGGCGAAGGAGGAAAAGAAGGAGATAGAGAAATCGGAGCTGTACTCTGTGTGTGACAGATAGTCGACATAATGCTGCCAAGAAGATGAGAGTCGCCTTTAGAAAACCATGTTGTAGAAAGAGAGATGTGAGAGCTTCACGCCTGATTGGAAGCAATGGAAGCAACACAGAGAAGAGAACCCGACGTTGGGGATGTCAGTGATGCAAAAAGTGAAGAAGTTGAGGTTGAAAAAGCTGCAGGAGAGGATGCTGCAGAAGAACGGTTGTTGAGAGAAGTTGCCAGATTGTGAGGCAGAGCTAAGATAGAGGTACCCATGTATGAGGGAAATCTAGATGCTGAAGAACTGTTGGACTGGATAATGTCCATGGATAAAAACTTTGACTATGAAGATGTCGATGAGGAGAAGAAGGTGAAGCAGGCAGTCACCAGGCTAAAAGGGCATGCAACACTGTGGTGGGACGAACTGTAGGCTGAGAGGATAAGTAAAGGCAAACAGAGGATAAAGAGTTGGGATAGGATGGTAGCCAAACTGAAGGCTAAGTTCATACCCAAAGACTACCAGATCAATCTGTTGAGGAAGCTGCATAACTTGTGACAGAAAGGGATGACATTCAAGGAGTACACCGAGGATTTCTACCAGTTGAACATCAGAATTGGACAAAGCGAGAGAGACGAAGAAAGAGTCACCAGATATATAAATGGCTTGAGATATGAAATCCAGGATGAGCTTAGCATGATGTCAGTGAGGACTGTGGAAGATGATTATCAGTTTGCGCTGAAGGCAGAGGAGAAGCTGGAAAGAAACATAACCAGTGAAGAAGAGGTAAAGGCTCAGTCCCAAGCAGAAGCAAGGGATTTAAACATGACAGAGCACTTCAGTCTAAGGACGAAGCTAAGAAACCACACAATCACTCAGAACGAGGAGGAATTTCAGGAGGAAGACATAATGGTGGAAGAAACTCTTCTAGAGGAAGAGGTCGAGGAGGAGTAAGGTGCTATAACTGTGGGAAGATAGGGCACATGTCTTGGGAATGTCCTGAGAAAAATAAAGAAGGAGGATAAGCTCACATTTCAGAAGCACGACGAAGAGATGTTGAAGCATAAGGAGTAGAGGATGGAGCATCCTTGATGTTGAGAAAATTTCTCTTAAAACCAGAGGCAGAAATTGAAAAGCAAGTACAGAGAAACAATCTCTTCAGGATAGCTTGCAATACTAAGGACAAAGTATGAAAGGTGATCATTGGTAGTAAAAGTACTAACAACCTAGTATCCACAAATATGCTGGAGAAATTGGAGCTGAAGACAACTACACATCCAAGGCCATACAGAGTCTCATGGCTGCAAAAAGGACACCAGGTAATGATCACTAAACAATGCCCGGTTGAAATTAAAATAGGAGGATATAAATATGAAATCCAATGTGATGTAATCCCCATGGATGTATGCCACATTTTGTTGGGAATACCATGGAAGTTTGACAAAAATTTCATTCACGATGGAAGGAAGAATACATATACATTGGAGAAGAATGGTAGGACGCATATGTTGCTACCAATGGAGGAGAAGAGAGAAAAAGAGGAAGCCAACACAAGAATACTTCTCATGAGTGGGAAGGAACTCCTGAAAGAAGTCAAGGAAGAATAGGAGATGTAGTTCACTGTGGTGAGGAATCCTAGAGTCATCCTTACAAGTACATTAAAGGATGATTTACCTAAAGAAGTTCAAGAGCTACCGGATAATTTTGTTGATATAGTGGTGGATGAGCTTCCAAACTCATTGCCACCCATCAGGAGTATCAGTCATCATATCGACTTGATACCAGGAGAAATCCTGCCAAACAAAGCAGTGTACAAATTAACACCTCAAGAGAATGAGGAGGTGAGGAACCAAGTCCAAGAGTTGTTAGATAAGGGTTTAGTTAGAGAAAGATTAATCCCATGTGCAGTACCAACTGTGTTAAGCCCAAAGAAAGATGAAGGATGGATAATTGCACAGACTCGAGAGCCATCAACAAGATCACCATCAGGTACAAATTTCCTTTACCGAGAATGGATGACTTAATGGATTGCTTAAGTGGAGCAAATTTCTTTTCCAAGATAGATCTGAAAAGTGGATATCACCAGATCAGGATGAGAGAAGGTGATGAATGGAAAACAACCTTTAAGATGAATGAAGGTATGTATGAGTGGCTGGTTATGCCATTTGGCTTAACGAATTCCCCGAGCACTTTTATGAGGCTAATGAACTAAATTCTAAAAGATTTCATTGGTAAGTTCGTGGTTGTATATATGGACGATATATTGATCTTTAGCAGGACTAAAGAGGAGCATTTGAGGCACCTAACACTAGTAATGAGGAGGCTACAGCAGGAGAAGTTGCTAATCAATTTGAAGAATTCCTCTTTTATGAAGATAGAGCTCATTTAATTGGGTTTTGTGATATCTTTGAATGAATTGATGATGGATCCAAAAAAGGTGAAAGCGATCAGAGAATGGCTGTCACCAAGAAGCATGTTCAAGGTAAGGATCTTCCATGTATTAGAAAGCTTCTATAGGAAGTTCATTAGAGACTTTAGTGGGATTTGTGCACCCATGATAGATACAGTAAAGAAGCGGCACAAGTCTTTTAAATGGAAAGAGGAGGCTGAAAGGAGATTCAATATACTGAAGGAGAAGATAACAGAACAACCAATTATGATCTTGACAAATTTTGGGAAGACATTTAAGGTAAGATGTGATGCAAGTGGAGTTGCAATAGGAGCAGTTTTGAGTCAGGATAACAGACTTGTTGCCTATTTTAGCGAGAAGCTAAATGAAACTAAGAGTAAATACTCCACATATGACAAGGAGTTCTATGCCATAATTCAAGTATTGAAGAAATGGAGGCATTATCTTGTCCTGTAAGAGTTTTTCTTGTACAACGATAACCAAGCTTTACAATTCATAACTCGACAAGAAAAATTGAATCAGAGGCATGCAAAATGGGTTGAATTTACAAAAAAATTTACTTTTGTCATAAAACATATTGTTGGGAATGCTAACAAAGTTGTTGATGCGTTAAGTAGGAGATGTTTAATTCCAGGTGGAGACCTTGGGGTTTGAACACCTTAAGGATATGTATTGTGATGATACAGTTTTCAAGGAGGTCTATGAAGCATGTACAAGCCCTGTACTGAGAGATAGAAGTCAATGGACAGATTATATGGTTCAGGAAGGATTTTTGTTCAGAGGAAATCAATTGTGCATACCAAGATGCTCAATGAGGGACAATCTTCTGAAGGAGAAGCATAGTGGAGGATTGGCTGGACATTTCAGCCATGATAAAATGTTTGCACAGTTGAGCAATTCATACTATTGGCCAGGTATGAGAACATAGGTGATAAAATTTGTGAACAGATGTAGGATCTGCCAACATGCAAAAGGGAAAAGACAAAACATTGCATTGTATCAACCATTTCCAATACCAGAGAGGCCTTGGGAGGCAATAAGCATGGATTTCGTGTTGGGATTGCCAAGAACACAAACAAGATTTGACTCCATATTCATGGTGGTGGATATATTTTCAAATATGGCACATTTCATCCCATGCCAGAAAACCAATGATGCAACACATGTTGAAAATCTGTTTTTCAAAGAAGTTGCGAGACTTCATGGCCTACCCAAGAGCATTGTCTCAGAAAGAGACACAAAATTTGTTCGTCACTTTTGGAGGACGTTGTGGAAGAAGATGGGTATAGATTTTCCCTTCAACTCAACTTATCACCCTCAGACAGTTGGGCAGACTGAGGTGGTAAATAGAAGTTTGGGGAACATATTGAGAAGTCTGGTTACTGAACACCATAACTAGTGGGATCAGATTCTGCCACAAGCAGAATTTGCATACAATGACTCACCAAAAAGGAGCACTAGAAGGATTCCATTCCAAATACTCTATGGAATGCAACCCAGGGGAGTGTCTAAGTTGAGAGACTTGGAATAGGGAGAGATCAAAAGTGCTGGATCAGAGGATTTTGCTGTTGAAATGCAGAAAATCCATAGTCATATCAAAGAACAATTACAGAGTTCTAACCAGAAATACAAGTGTAGAGTTGATCAACATCGCAGGAAACTTCAATTTGAAGTGGGAGATCAGGTTTTAGCACATCTCAGGAAGGAAAGGTTCCCTAGGGGAACATACAACATGTTGAAGATGAAAAAGATAGGACCCTGTAAGATCTTGAGGAAGTTTGATGCAAACGCCTATGAGATTGAGCTGCCAGATGGGGTGGGCATTTCACCCATATTCAATGTCTCAGACCTGTACCCTTACAAGAAACATGACACAGAAGAATCAAAAGATCAAGGAAAGATTCAGTGGGAGAAGCAGATGCCTGTGGCAGAGAAGCTACATATGGAGAATATTCTAGATCAGAGGATTGGTAGGAAGACCAGGAGGAAGACTTATTTTGAGTATTTGGTCAAATGGAAGGGATGCCCAATAGAAGACGCTAGTTGAGAAAACGAAGCTGCTATCCAGAAGTAGGGAAAGTCAGTAGAGGAGCTCATGGATAGGAGTCCATGAATTTTTGTCAAGGGGAGAATGATGCAGGAGCATTGTTGGCAAGCGCACAGAGGCACGGCCACTCAACACATGAGAGTTCTTCCAGAAATTTAACGTTGATAGTTGCATCCGATTTCGAAATCCACCTTCACTCAGTGCCATAATTTACCTTTCGAGGCACGCTTGAACCAGTGCCGAATTTTACCCTTTGAGGCAAGTTTTGAAATCGTAAACAGGGCAGGAGTTTCCACTACGGCTCTGGAATGCGACTGCACTAAGATAACGTAGGAAATTTAGAGTAGGCAAGTAGCCAGGGGAAACCCTAGGAATCTTTTTGAGTTAAGTAGAAGTTTGTATGCCCAGTTGGAGAGAGCTGTAATACAGAAAGAAATTAGTTGTAAGAGAGAACTGCGAGTTAGCATGAGATCTCAGTTTTTTGAGTTAATATAATTTTGAATGTATTATGTAGCCATTGGGCACTTGTGAATATAACAGAAAAAAAATCGATCCAAATGTATGGTGTGTAGACTGTGTGTGTTTTCCTGTCATTTTTGTTTTCATGAACAAGTGGATGGAACTGTGAGTTTTTCCAGTTTCAATTGTTTCTCTTCATTGGAAGCTCTCCAAGGTGTGCATCGAGCCAAAGAGGAATGTAAGGAAATCAGGAGAAATTTCTCAGTGAGAAATACTGTGGATCTGAGCTATCGAAATCCCTCAGATGGAAGGAGTGCATAGGAATCGAAGTCTGAACCAAACAAAGTTCAGGAGGAAGAACACTTCAGAAAGTGTTATCAAGATCCAGGAACTCATTCCCTGGAAGAAGTGAAGACCGAGTCTTTGAAGACTTAGAAAATATTCTAAGTCTGAAGCGAGTAAAATCTCAAGAGGAATAGTGACGATCGATCTTAGATAGATCTGGACCGTTGGTTCATTTCGCAAACTTGGGTATCGCGAGCTGCGAGGCAGAGTTCTTTTCGCTTCAAAACCCCGAGTCGTGAGATCGCGAAATAGCAAGGTCGGTCCATTTTGCGAACTCGGGTATCGCGAGCTGGGAGGTGGAGTTCTTTGCACTTCAAAACCCTAAGTCACGAGATTGTGAAATAGTGAGGTTGGTCCATTTCACGAAATCGCGTATCGCAAGCTAGGAGGCGAATTTCTTTGTGCTTCAAAACCCCGAGTCGTGAGATCGTGATTCAACCTGAACTATCGATCATAGGAAGATCTAGATTGTTGGCCCACATCATGATCTCGGGTATCACAAGTTGGAAGGACATAGGTCCTTGTCTCCCAAATCCCAAATTACGAAATAGAAAAATAGCGAGGTCGGATGTGGACCGTAGATCCCAGGGATTATTGTGAGCCATTGATCGAATGCCAAAACATTTCATCATTTTGGCAACCAGGGATTCCCGAATCATGATTCACGAAAGGTAGGAAGGATAAGGGTACAGTCACAACTCTTGTTCATGTAATGTGGGAGCTCACACTTGGCGCTTGGAAAAGTCAACTCAACATTTGTGGGGGACCTATGTGTTCGTTCGAAGGGTTCCAGTTTGGAACCAGAAGAGCCATTTCGGCTCCAGAACTGGAAGATCCTGACCGGGAGGTCGCGCAACCCTTAAGAGGGATACAGGGTCTACATCACCCTATCTTAACTCGATCCATGAGTGCACTATGCATATACCTTGTGTACAACCCTTTCACCCACATCACCCACATATTGGTTCTCTAACCAATGCTCTATCGTTTAAAACACATTCAATCCTAACCCCTTAGGCCTTCGTTGTCCCCATAGCGCTATAAATATTTAATCATAAATATGTTTGGTGTATATTAAATGATATATCTATTGCATTAAGAGCTCACACATGCTCTTGTGACATTACCGAGTTGGTCGCTTATGCTCAACAAGAATGTGCACGTGTTCCTAGAATGCACACACACTTTAGTGCACATGTGTTCTAGTAACACATGTGTGTTCCTGCTGGGAATTGTTTTGTTCCAAGCACACCCCACCTCATCTATCTCATGGTCAAGATAAAAACACGACAACTTCAGAAAAAAAAAATCCCACATACACACGTTTTACTTATTTTAGCGTTCTTGTTAGATTCATAAAGACTTTTGTGTTATTTATAGACCATTGCAGGAAAATTTGGAAGACAAATTTATCAAGTGCAATTGGAATTGTTGTTTGTATCTAATTGTGTCTTCCTGGAATTGGAAGACAAAATTGTCCAAGTGCAATTGAAATTGTTGTTTGTATCTTCTTGTGTCTTCTTGGAATTGGAAGAAAACTTTGTCCAAGTGTTCTTGGAATTGTTGTTTGTATCTTCTTGTTTCTTATTGGACTTGAAAGACAAATTTGTCGAGGTGAAATTGGAATTTTTGTTTGTATCTTCTTGTGTCTTATTGGAATTGGAAGACAAATTTTTCCAAGTGCAATTGGAATTGGAATTGGAATTATTAGAGGTGTCTTCTTTTGTAATACAAAAAACAAATTCTCTACTTGGTTGTGCCTTATTACATAATTGTTCGACAACACAGGTATTCCAACAGAGGACGAACACCTTCACTAACCACTCACATAACCAGATCAAAGATCAACACACTGATGTTTTCATGTGGTAAAACCCCTACGGGGAAACATCCACAGCCCCAGCCAACGCGACCACTTGGAGTAGTTTATTAATGCAAAGAAAAAGATTACAGAGAGATTTTACAAGAGAGTTTCTCACA
>JZKD02S0784356.1:150877-176676 GCA_000966675.3 Picea glauca | reverse complement strand
ATTTCCTAACTACAAATTCATACTAATGCATACTAAAGAAACACACTTTTACCTAACGACATATTAGACCAAGTAGATCTTAACTAACTCCTAAGTGTCTAAATATCCTAACAATAATACACTGATGAAATTGTGGTGGGTGTTTGGAAGCCAATTCTTACCTCTAAACATGGGGAACCACCAGATTATAGAAAGAAAGTCCTCAAGAAAAAAAAAATTGATCAAAAAGGTAGAATAAGAAAGAGAAAAACAAAGTTACGTATGTCAAAGAGTAGGCTTTCAGAAGAGGGAAATCCAACTTATAGAGGAATAGATGTCTCTATTGTTTGTCCTCCATCACCATAAACAAAACACAAGAGTTCATTAGAGAGTAATACAAACAATATTTCATCAAGACAACTTTTTGTGGATGACCAGATGATGGAGGATTTGCTTGGAGCTAATTATAGAATGGATGAAATTAGAGAAGCAATTGGTGTATGACATTGTGGTGAAGAAGGTCATGTGGTGAAATCTCTTTTTGGACTGTCAAATGTTCCAGAAACTAGACAATACCATGTCCAATCACCTCACACAGTTGACCTATCAGTGATTTAAGGGGAAAGAACTGCAACATTGTTAACTCCACTACAGGGAGGTTAAGAATCCCAGAAAAGGTGTTCATCATCCCTACCTAGATTGAGCACTATGTAGCAAAGAACTCTTAAATGCATTCAGGTCAGTGAAAGTGGTCTAGCATCACTTGAAGGTAAATTACCTAACCGTACTATTCATTATCACTCTTATAAATTCATTCAAGAATATTACGAACCAAAATATGATGCTACTAAATTTCAATTATTTTGATCTTTGTTAAAATCTAGAAGTTTGATTGCTATCAGGATAATTTTAGGGATTAAAACAGTCAAAAGTGTAGAAACAAGTCATCATATAGTACAAAATCTTATAGATTCTTTTTGAAGAATTGGTAAGAAGTCTCATTTTAAAGACCACAATGCATCCCGACGTGTCTTGTCCCAGTCAATTGTTAGCAAGATCACAAGAAAAAATCATTTTCTACAACAAACCTCTCACCTCTTGAAATGCAATGTAAAAACCCTTAGAAATTATTCTCATAGATGAGATAGCATCAAAATTGGTGCCCCAACATATTTATCGGCCTCCATTGGAAGAATACCTCGTTCTGACTTGAAGTTAATTGGAGGGGTTAAGGGACTAGTTTAGGATTTCTGGCATGATAACACAAGGCCCTCTTCCAACCAAAAATATGTACTAAAATTGAGAATTGGATCTAGGGACTGTGAACCCCATATTAAAATCTATCTCGACATTACACAAACATAATTGGATGAAAGATTCAAAACAATACATAGTGCACTTAACTTAGGCCAAATATATTTCCATAAATGCAAGCCTTGGTATGTTTGAATAAACACAACTTGTAACACGTGTTGTTGTCGATATCACATTGAGTATGGTTATTATTATGACACAAACACACACACATATATACATATTTTTTGTTTTTCATAACACCCTTTTGCAAGAATGCCCAATTATATTGTCATCGTCGTCATCTAGAGAATTTATTCACAACATATTTTGTACAAGTCCAAAGGGATTTACATTTGATCAAAATTCATGCTTAGATGGGACATGCCCTAGGTGTGGTGGAATGAAATTACTAATAAAGTGCATCCATGTAAGCGATGAGTATGAATTTGGGAGGAAGGAGGTTTCCTTGCAAATCTTTAAATGTGTGGCATATGATATTGATGGAGAATGGGAAAGAAAAAATATACAATTGGTTACTTCCCAAGTATGAGTTTGTAACTTCATGAAGGACTTCGTCGAAAAGACATGAAATTATGTTCAACATGTACATGTGGCTCGATGACAGGACACACATTTTAGAATATGTAGAGATACATTTCTTATTGGTACTGTGTTATCAATGGTTTATTTTTCTTAGAACTACACCCTTCAACCAAAAAATGAGATTAAAAACCAATATTATCGCTCAAATAAGGTCAACATAATGGTACATATCACATACAGACATGGACCAGATAGTAATGAACAAAATAGAGTTATATTGAAAGAGTATTACTTCTACATAAGTGATGATCAGTGCCATGACTTAGCCTATGGTCGACACTGTTTTCACTTGTTCTACAATCACCTTAAGGAGAAGAACATACTGATGGATCAACATTGGATTTAGTCAGATGGTTGTGTAGACCAATTAAAAAATTCTCATGTATTTCAAAGGTTGTGTATGTTGCAGAAAATACTAAAGGTACCACACATTTGGAGCTATTTTTATTCTAGGCATGGGAAAGGAGAGCATGATGGAGCATGTGCATGCATAAAAATAACATTACACAGGAAATAAATGATGTTCACTACTACTTCCCTCATTCAAGATGCAAAATCCATTGTTGAATGGTGTTCTTTAGTAACAGGAGAGGAAACGGGAACCCGTGAAGACCAATCACATAAGAAAGGACATGCACATAGATATTTTTGGGAGGTGTTCGATGTATATCGATCAAAGTGGTGTGAATGAAAAAAAATCCAGGGAAATCATGGATTCCATTCAGTTAGAACATCAAAAAATGCAATAGTTGAAATATGAATGAGGAAACTCTCTTTCTTATGTGTTCCATGTAGTAGTAATGAATGAGATTCTTGTGAATCGATAGACTGGGTTAATGGATGTGATTGTGTATCACTCCCCATTGGTCAATGTATAACTATGGAATTATCCCAATTGAAGGGGGACCAATCAAGTATTTCAGCAGATTATGATCATGTCTCATATCTCATACTACTAGGTTCATTGAATCCTATTAAATTTTGAATAAATAGAATGAATGTGTTATGCTTTGGTAACATAATGGACTCACATTTTGGCACTCTAGTTTTTGCAGGTCACATATACACAATGGTTTCCCTAAGAGATAATGAATGGGGCACTGATTATTGGCCAACATGATGCTTAGAGGGAAAGAATCCCCTCATGCGATCAATAACAGTCTCCGAAGGAATTGAATTTACGACAGGGTCGATGGTTATTAAATGAGAATATATGACACGTGATGAAATACCATGAAAGAAAGGTGGTTATGTATTTCAATATTATAATCCAAGTCAATTTGTATACCACTTTACAAACTTGGTTATTGGTACAAACCTCCAACTACAAACAATGCTAAGTAAGAACTAATCAAAGGTACGATACTTCTTTCCTTACTCTAAGCATGCGAAGTTAATGGAAACCATCAGTATTAGAATTGATCATGATGGTCTACTTGAATGACCATCTAGGTATGTAAAAAGAATAATTTTGGATTCATTTTGATTATTGTTAAAATATTTGTAGTGTTGTTAAAATATACCCTGCCATTCCTTGTCTTGCCTTCACATGCCATGCCTTTCCATGCCTTTCCTTTCCTTCACATAGCATGCCTTTCCATGCCTTCAATTTCCTTGTATTCACTTGCCATGCCATGCCTTTCCTTCACTTTCCATGCTTTGAATTTCCTTGCCTTCACTTTCCATGTCTTTCCTTGCATTTCCTTCCATGCCTTTTATTTCATTTCCATGTCTTTCCTTGCCTTTAATTCCCTTCACTTTCCATTCATTTCCTTCACTTTCCATGAAAACATATCCACTATATGCCATGCTATTCCATAGCATGTCATTCCTTTCCTTCACCTGCCTTTCCTTACCTCATATTTCTTTTTCCATGCCATGCCATGTCATTCCATAGCATGCCATGTCTTTCCTTCACTTGCATTGCCTTCACTTGCTATGCCTTTCCTTCACTTGTATTTCTTTTTCCATACCATGCCATGTCATTTCATAACATGCCATACCTTTCCTTCACTTTCCTTGTCATTCATGCCTTTCCTTCTCTTTATTTTCCTTCACTTGCCTTGCCTTTCCTTTACTTGCCTTGTTTTTCCTTCACTTTCCTTTCCATGCATGCCTTGCCTTCATTTGTCTTTCTTTTCCTTCACTTGCCTTGCCTTGCCTTCACTTTCATTTCCTTCACTTCTCTTTCCTTTTCCATGTGATGCTATGTCATTCAATAGAATAGCATGCCTTTCCTTCACTTGTCTTTCCTTTTTCATTCCATGCCATGCCATTACATAGAATTCCATTCCTTGCCTTCACTTTCCTTTCCATTCATGCCTTTCCTTCACTTGCCTTTCCATTCAAGCCTTGCCTTCACTTGCCTTACCTTTCCTTCACTTTCCTTGCCTTCACTTATCTTACCTTGCCTTCACTTTCCTTTCATTTACCTATCTTGTATTTTCCATGCCATGACATGTAATGCCATTACATAGCATGGCATGCCTTGCATTCACTTGCCTTTCCTTTCCTTCACTTTCCTTGCCTTCACTTGTATTTCCTTGCCTTCACTTTCCTTTCCTTCACTTGTATTTCCTTTTCCATGCCATGCCATCCCATAGCATGACATTCCTTTCCTTCACTTGTATCTCCTTCACATTCCTTTCCTTTACTTGTCTTTCCTTTTCCATTCCATGCCATGTCATTCCATAGTATGGCATGCCTTTCTCACTTATCTTACCTTCACTTGTCATTCCTTCACTTGTCTTTCATTTTCCATGCCTTTCCTTCACTTACATTTCCATTCAATTTACTTAACTTGAATTTCCATTCCATAGAATTCCATGCCATTAAATTCCATAGCATGTATTTCCTTCAATTTTCTTTCCTTTTCCATGCCATTCCATCGCATGCCATGTATTTCCTTGACTTTCCTTGCAATTCATTCCTTGCCTTCACTTGCTTTGTCTTGCCTTCATTTTCCTTACCTTCCCTTTACATTCCATGTCTTGCCTTCACTTGCCTTTCATTTTCCATGCCATTCCATAGCATGTTATTCCTTTCCTTCACTTTCCTAGCCATTCATGCCTTGCTTTCACTTGCTTTACATTTCCCTCATTTTCCTTGCCTTGCCTTCACTTGCCATGCATTGCCTTCATGTGTCTTGCATTTTCCATGCCATGCCATGCCATGCCTTTCCTTCACTTGACTTGCCATTATTGTCTTTCCTTCACTTGTATTTCATTTTCCATGCCTTGCCATGCCATTCCATAGAATTCCATGTCTCTCCTTCACTTTCCTTTCCATTCATTCCTTTCCTTTACGTGCCTTGCATTTGCTTCAAAGCAGTGATAAAGTCATTCCAGGAAGAGATTGTTTTACCATTTTTATTGAGATCATCCTTAGTTTTTATTTCCCACCATATGAGAGTTGTGCCTCCCAATTCAAGACTTGCAAGTTTGATATTTGTTTCATCATGAATAATCCTTTGTATCCTGCAATAGACTTCTAACTATCTCACCCAATTATCTATCTTTTCTACATCTAATTCACCATCATAAGTGGGTAATTGAAACTTTACATCTAACTTTAATAAATTCATATTAGAAGAATGATGAGTTTTCTTAGGTTTCTTATCCTTGGATGGATGTACACTTTCTACACTTGTAGATGACGAGGATGAAGGAGAAGAAGGTTCTGAAGGTCCACCACCTCCAACTCCTCCTTCTGCTCTTATTGAAGATTCACCTTATTCAACTTTTGGATTTCTTCCCATTCCTCTTTCTTGATAAAGTTCTTCTACCATGGCCTTCATCAACTGAAATGTCTCAAAGAA
This sequence comes from Picea glauca, assembly GCA_000966675.3. Lineage (NCBI taxonomy): Eukaryota > Viridiplantae > Streptophyta > Pinopsida > Pinales > Pinaceae > Picea > Picea glauca. The sequence continues at coordinate 170,981 of JZKD02S0784356.1, read as the reverse complement.
ATCATCCTTAGATGCAAAATGACATAGTTTTCTCAGTGAAGACATCTCTTATTTATGTGGTCTTCTTTGAATCTTTGTATTAAGAGCCTCAAGTTGGCCTTCTACTCACTTGAGTTTTTCACTGGTGAGCATCCAATGCTTGTAATTCCTGTCAAACCTTCAAAACCAAATTATTTGATACCATAAACTTGATCCAAAAATGAAGGTATTACTGATAAATTGCAAGTTAGTTTAATATACTTTGTGCATCAGATCGATAAGAATGCGAAATACATAAACTTATTATCTTGTTTGCAGAATATCAAATGTGACTTTTACTTGATGCTCATTAATGATTTAAAGAGATCATCCATTAATAATCATGATGCAAATGAAAAGAAGAGAACAACAAAACAGAAAGAGAAATAGAGACAAGAACTTATTAACAGAGTTCACCAATCGTTGGCTACGTCTCCGAGCCCGCTTCCAAGTGGAGGACCACTTTATTGCTCTTTAAATGCTCCAAGTTATTTTACATAGGCTCTTTGTTGTTACATAACATGCTTAGGATATGTTTTGCAAGACCTCCTTTCTCAGATTCATACATTCTCCATCGAATTCCTCTCAAAAACATGGAAAAAATGCCTCTCAAAACATGAGAAAAGGCCAAAAATTACAAACTGCTCCTTCAAATCCCTGCATCAAAAGTTGTCCTTGAAGCTTCAAAAAGCCTGGTTTTTATAGTTTTCATGCTCAGATGAGGAAGCCCAACTTCCCCCAATAATATGGCCTCTTTTTGGGATCAAATCCCCCTCCAAATGGCCAAGATATCCTTAAAAAACCACTTTTTGTTCATAGTACCAGGAAAAATAATTAAAAATACAAAAACAGAGTTAAAACCCCACTTTTAGACCATAATATATGGTTAAGCTCCAAAAAAAAAGTGCGCGCTCCTCAAAACTTGGTCACATGCACTATAAATGGCCAAGCGTTGGCCCCTTAAATCGTGCTAGCTTCTGGTCTTTAGGCGCATGGGATGTGGCCTATGGGATAATGGATAGACCCAATGCACAAGTATAGGGATTAGCCCTCGGTTATGTGGCATGCTCGAAATCCGAGGGCGGACATGTAGAAGCGCCTGGTGGTTATGGACCACACCCCTTTTCGTTTGCTCTATGGTCCCCTTACCACATGCAACCATGGGTTGGGGCTTAGCGCCAACCCCCCGCCCCCCTTTTTTCACCACATTACAATATTAAACATTTATAAAATAAAGTGGGACATGTTTTAATAAGTATCATGGTGGCGTGTTGGTAAAATGGATCTTTGTCAAGGAGCTTGGGCTTGGTGGTGATCGTGGGTTCAAAACCCATGGACCCCAAACATAGTTTTGGAACTTTCCATTTGACTGTTGACTGGGTGCCACGTGGATGCCCATGCCTGGGCCATGTGGCATTACCATATTTGACCAAAAATCACCACATGTCCAATTCTGATTGGATATGTCATCGACATCTACCCCGTCAGGTCGCCACTTGTAAACACCTGCTTCTTCCATGTCAGCATCATTAAATAACTTTGGTGATGTCATGTTGACATCAACATTGACTTTTTGCCAGTCCTTTCACTTTTTAGTTGTTTGAGAATCTGATCAGAGTGAAATAACTCTCGCATACATAGTGTGTTTGAGAAAGTAAAAATATGGCCGAAATCGATGCGACGAGACGGTCGCAATGGAATTGGTTTCACGCAATTATGAGAAATTTCATTTTTTAGCATTTTCTGAGCCTGGGTAACCTCCTAGATCAAGTAATAAAACATGTATCAAGATTAGAAAGTAAATCGTTGTGACCACTAATATGATCGCTACATCCACTATCTAGTAACCAAACATTCTTGTCAAGAATTTGCTGAGATACTTGACATGAAAGAAATAAAGTATCAGATGTTTCACTTTCTATGACATTAGCTTTATTTCTAAACTACAACTTACAAAATTCAGATATATGATGACCCAACTTTTTACAATAACGAAATTGGATTTCTGATTTACTTGTCCATCTCTGACCACGATCTTGTGAAGATGATCTTGACTACTCTGACTTGTCTTTTGTTTGTTCAAGTTTATCTCTTGTTTGAGAACGTCCTCTACCACGTCTATGAAAACATCTGCCTCTACCTATGTCCATGGACACCTTAGTCTAAAATGCATGTTCTAAAGTACCAAGATCCAAGGTCATCCTTGCTTCATGAGATAACAATGAACCAGTCATTTCTTCTATAGAAAAATTAGTTAGATCTTTCGACTCACGAAGAGAAGTAACTACCATTTCAAAAATTTTAGGTAAACTTCTTAGAAATTTTTCAACAACACTTTGGTCTCTGAGTTTTTTTTCCCCATTAATCCTAAGTCAATTAATAATACCCATAACTTTAGTCATAAACTGATCAACACTTTTTGACTCACTCATATTGAGGGTTTCAAATTGAGTTCTAAGGGTTTGAAGTCTCACAGTTTTCACTTTATCATTACCCTTATAAGCTAACTTAAGTGTATCCCATGCTTCTTTACTAGTCTTGGCACCAAAATTTTTAGGAAATATAGAATCATCTAAAGAAACTAAAATATATGATTTGGCTTTTCCTTCTTTTTGCTTAAATTCCTCTAATGTTTTTCTTTGAACAATAGTCATAACTGCAACGACATTTGCATCAGGTTCTATGAACCCTGTTTCAACACAATCTCAACATCCCTGACCTTGCAAAATGGATTTCACCTTCTCACTCCAAAAATCATAATTGGAACCAACTAAAGTTGGTGCTTGAATTGACCAAGAACTAGACATTATTTTTCTAATTCCAAAATATCAGCCACAATTTGTTTTTTATATAACTTCAAGTGAAATTTTCAGATTTCAGTGAAACTTTAAATAAACTCCAAATTTTATAAATACTCTTTAGAAAAATCTAGACTAAGGGAATTCCAAGCCTGTAATTCTCATCCACACCCTCTTCCAATGCAACAATGACTCTTCTCCAAACTGACGGTAGCACTATGGCACTTCTTCAAACTGACAAGCAGATTCTTCAAACTGGATGGCAAATTCTTCAAAATGGTTGCCAATTCTTCAAACTAGCTAAGAATATTCAAACTGGTAGGCCGCACAGATAGAAACTCAACATTCAAAATGGTATTTTATTCATTGTGGAAGAGAGACACAAAAGCAACAACAGGAATAGTAAGCTCTTACTCAACATTTAGAACAGTATTTTCTTCACTGTGGAAGAGAGACGCAGAAGCAACAACAAGAATTAGAAGCTCCTTCTCCCAACCTAGCTCTGATACCATGAAAACAGAAATAAAAGAATAATACATAAATGTTGGGAATGAACATTGGTTGATTGATTTCATATTGAACTATATAAATACTAACAAAGAATAGTTATACCGTTTCGGAATGGGAGTAACTGTAAACTAACAATTGTACTAACTAATTTAGATCACGAGATTACAACTCTTAACATTATGGATATTTGTTATATAATCTAATGTTTGTGAGCAATAGATCAGGGATATTAACCTCAATGCTTCTCCCCTCTATAAGTGGTTGATGGTTTTGTTATGTTTTATTAAAGACATACAATCTTTTTAATTGTCGGAAGATGGTTTCTCCTTGCTCGCTAGGGTTTCCAGCATACGGGGTTATAGATTTGAACAACTTGTGAGGAATGTCATCAGAGAAAAGAATGAAACATGTGGATCTCTCCATATCGGTATCTATCCTGACCTTAGGAAAGTGTCCTATATCTTTGGAACTGATGATTGACCCAGTGATCCTATCCAGCAGAATGAGCTACTACCGAGCTTCCATTGAAAAATGGTTGAATGATAGAAACAATGTATGTCTAGTGACTCTCAAGGTTCTTCACAGCAAAGAGCTCATTACAATCACACTCTTTGCAGACTCATACAACAATGCTATTGGAAATAATAATTACAATTCCGTGAGATTTTCAAGTCTCCGTGGATTTGTCACTCAGTCAATTTCTCAGTAGTTTTGTCACTCCGCCTAATTGTCAGTCTGTCAGTATGTAAATGCAAAGTCACTAGTTTACTCAAACTCAGTATAAGTAAGTCGGAAAGCAGGGGAGTTATCAATTGAACTGATCTTTATCTTTATTGAGTTCAGCTATATGAAGATTTAGTCTAGTTAATTGTAGTCTTTAATGTTGAGTCTATTTTACTTCTATAGGAAGTCTCAGTCATAGTCTTTATGTGTGTGAGTATTTAGTTAGTTGAGAAGTGATGCAGAGAGAAGAATTGAGAGGAGCAATAACAACTGAAGGTAGTTCAAGAATACTAAGAGCTCAACCTCTGTGTATGTGTTTTAATTTGCAGAAGTTGTTTAGAGGTTGCTTGAGCTGAATCTTGTCACACTTATTTTATTTTGTTTTCGTGGGTTACACCAAAGTTATTAATGTCAAGTAGTTTGTGTGTTAACAAATTTCATGTGTATTTCTAAGTTTATGTGATAAGCATATCACTGTGTTATTCTGCATCCGTAAATAATTGTATTAAGTGTTTTATCACAGTGCGTAGTAAAATCAAGTAGGTTGTCCACTGCATGATAATTCTTGAGAGTTCAGTGATGGAGTTTTGTGGCACATAGTATTTGAAACTGCACTGCGTAGAATAATCTGTGCACTGTAAATCTAGATCTGGTATTAGAGAAGGTCCATCAAGAGAAATTTGATCAGAGAAGGTTCTATCATAACAAGTTTATCAAAGCATCTTTTCTATCATAAGGTGAAATATGGCTTCTACCTCAAATCTACAACCTCCCACTTTTATAGGAAAGAATTATGATATGTGGTCCTTGACCATGAAGGAATTGTTCTGAGGTCAACATGTATGGGATATAGTTGAGAATGGATATGTGGAACCATTAGATCAGTTAATATACAATGCTCTCACATAAGCTAAGAAGGATTTCTTGAAAGATCAAAGGAAAAAGGATGGAAATACGATGTTTTACATACATCAAGCCATTCATGAGAGCATACTTGTAACACCCTGTTTCCCCCAATTTGTAATTAATCATAAAATAGGAATCACCATGATAATGCATGAGGACAACGTAAATGTATTATTGTTTGAGTTGCCAATAACTGACTGTGGGGGTGAAGCCTTGAAAGTACTGGCCATGATATCACTAGAGGAAGAATGTGAAAACTATACAAGAGGGTTCATATATCAAATAACCCCAAATCTCCCTTGATAAGGATGAAAAACCTCCTTCGAATCCCAAGGAAAGAAAATCAATTAATGAAGAAAGGACCAGTGGTTGAATTATCAACCACCCCCATGAATGGAAACATGGGTTGTCAGCCTGAAGTACCACAGGGACCTACAGACCTAAGCTTCCTTCTGACAGAAGGAACACAATAGGTCGACAAACCTTCCATACACATGAGAGAGGAGACACCAGACAAGGAAGAGAGTGACCTCGCAAGGGAGATGCGCAGAGATCTATAGTGAGTTACGAACTGAAGGCCACAAATTTGATGCCGAGGAGAATCTAAGAAACCTCGTTGAGGCCATAACCGAGAGAGAAACCTCTGAGTTACAGAGAACAAGACCCAAACAAAAGAGGAAATGGAGGAAGAACCCTCGAGAAGTGTGAGGATTCCCTGGTGATATCATGGCTTGGCACGAGGGTGGCCAGAGTGCTAAGAATGAATGCCTTTGTGCCTATGGTCAGGTGGAAGGATGAACACCCACAGTCAGTTGGCTGGAGACAACCTATAATAGATAAGCGACTTCCTACCCTGTGTAATTTAGCCGTAACTGTGTATGAATTGGTTATACTGTGTATGTTTCAGGAATTGTACATATTTCTTAATGGATATATTGTATCCCCCTTATTTCTACTTGATTGTATAACTAGGCCAAAAATAAATTATACAGTTAGGAGATCATTTTATACTCGTAAATTCTTGTGTCCTGTGGATTCATAAGCCAGAGTCATGAACTATGTGTTCCTCGACCCCAGACACAGTTTCATGTACGCATGCCAACCCTCCTAATTGTTTAGAGTCCCTTGGAGGAAAAAGTTTGTTAAGCTTAGGAGAGGTAGTGCAGATTGACATAGGCTCTCTGTGAGGCAAACCGAACCCAGAACTTCTTAAGTCCTGGAAAAGCTTAGGAAGGATCGCACCGTTGTGTGCAAGAACCCTGCATGGAGTGCAGAGGTTGAGAAACCCTTTGCAGGTTTTATAGTGAATGAAAGCTTAAGAGTGACAAATAGACTGTGATCGAAATCAGATCTAAACCATTGGTTTAACCTGGTGCATGTAGGGGAGAGAGGACTCATCAAAGTCCTGAAAGTCCCGAAGTATTCACAACCATCCATCGAAGGGACACGTGGCTTCCGGTCAGCGTTTCAACATCCGGGAAACCAGAGGGCAAGATCCCTCATCTTCGCAAGTCATGAAATTCCAGTATATGAAACCCCGATGCGCTCTGTGGATGAGCCGGTTTAGTGTGAATAAGTTTCGGTGTTTTGGCATCTGGGAAACCAGAGGGAAAGACCCCTCATCTTTGCAAGTCGCAAAATCCTGGTATACGAAACCTCGATGCATGATTAAGACTGTGTGTCTTCCAACACCCTTAAGCAAAAGAGGGATAATGATTGTCAGATCTAGATCAATGAGGGTCGTTGATCTCATACACAAATTCCCATATCAAAATACGGGGATTGGAGTGACAAGAGATTTGGATTCACTACATCGTGAACTCCTGGTTCACGAAACTCCGAAAATACCTAGACCGTTGGATCCAAATCATCGAGGATCGTTGGATCTCATACAAGAACTCATGTATTAGAGTTTGGGGAATGGAGTGACTAGTTGTATGGGTCGTTGCATTTTGAACTCCCAGTTACTGAAATCCTGATACAACCAGGATCGTCATATCAGGGGGAGATTCCCAACCGTCAATCTCATTGAAGGTAACATTTCGGGTTTCGGGGTTTAAAGAGTCAAAAGACTTGACTATCTTGCATCGTTGAGTCACGAAATGTGAAAGGCACCTCTTGGATTGGCCTATGGTCATAACCAATGATCACATGAAGGTGGATAAGGGAAAATCTAGCCTGTTCTATGCCCCCGTAGGAATTTGGGGATTCTATCCCTTGAGGAAGAGCGGAAATTTTATTTTTTCCGTAGTGGGTATGTGACAAATTGGTATCAGAGCATGGTTACAACACTTGGCCTACTTGGGCTCATGTATGAGTCACGTAAGTAGATATTGTTATCTGCATTTTCTCTTTAAGGAGAAGGACTGTAGAATGAAACTGTAGTTTGGGAATTTCTACGGAATTCCAGCAAACGAATTATATTGTTCCTTTGTCAAAATGATAACTACTCTTATAGGAGTAGGGATGCACTGATCAATATTACTGATAAGACTTGAGTATTAATAACAGAGGTGGAATAAATTGTGCTATGAAGCTGCACGAGCTAGAAAAGGGACATGAATTGAGTTGTTATGTTATAGTGTGACGATGGCTACCTACTAAAGCAACTAGAGTCTCTTGCAATTAAGATGGTTGGTTATGTAAGAATTAAGATCCTCACGAAGAACTCCTTCATGATTTAGGAAATCTGGTAAGGACTAGTAGGATCCTTAGAAGGTTATAATTATTGTATTATTAAAAGACTAAACCCTGAGCATATAACTCCTCACGATTGAGAGGATTGATGAAAATATGTAGGGTCAGATTATCTGACCTATAATGGTTAGAATCGACAACAAGGATAATCTGTTTAAACAAGATTAAGAGGAGTCCTTTGGGATTGCTGCTAATTCCCAAGAGTGACCCTTTTTGGTTGTTCCCATAAAGAGAGGGTAAAATCCGTCTGATTTATGACTATGAGATCAGTCCTGTAAGTAACTTAAAATCTTAGAAGAGATAGCGGGGAAATTTCATATGCCGAGTGTGCATATAGAGAACAAGGAGTGCATATAGAAACAAGCTTGTGTGAAAGTTTGAAAGATCCAGAGGTTGAACATAGAGGATGATTCAAGAAGAGTTGATGCCAAGTTCGTGGCTGGAAGTCATTGAAAATATGAACAGACGGTGGAATTCTTGGAGGGAGGAATACCGAAATTCCTGAACCATTAGATCTAGTAGATCAACGGAGAAGATAAGGATGATAACCTCTCATCACTCACAAACTTAAGAGGAATAGTATCCGTTAGATTGGAATCAACGAGATTCGTTGATCTAGAGCTTAGAGGTTTCAACTATTGGGAAAATAGAAGAAAAGACTTTCCAAAGTCACGCAAGGTAAATCATCGATTCAATCAGGGATGTTGATTAGCGGATGACCTGAACTGTATATTCAGTGTAATCGGATCCTCAGGAGTTAGAGGTTTAGAAGTCAATGGGTAGAGTTTTGAGAACTCGCATGTCATGAAATCCCGACATCCAACCTAAGATGTTGGATTGAGACAGGTGGTGGATCGTTGATCTGACGCATACACATTTTTGGGGATTCAAAATCGGGATTTAGGAGGTGAAGACTCCGCCAAAATCCCGAAAGGTGGAAGGCCGTGATTTGATTAGGACTGTTGATTGGCAGAGAGATCTGGACTGTGGGATCTAGGTTGTTGGATCCTCATGGATCAGAAGTTTGGGAAACGGTGGAGCATTGTCCATGGATTTCCTGAAACATGGGATCCTGATGCATGTCTAGGAGTTGACCCTAGGATCCGAGCGAAGGGTCATGTGAATAAAAGAGCCGAGAAAACCTTAGCCTCATTCTTTCGGGTTTTTAGATTACGAGGATCGAGGAACCAGAGTTCCTTGCAATAAAAATCCCGAAATCACGAAATATGAAGCGCCTTTTAGTTCGAATCATGGTCACCACCGGTGGTCACGTGAGGAGAAGGCGTGAACTAGTATGATGAATACTTAGTTATGTTCAATTGTACTCGAGTGCATGAGTTTAATGCATTGTGAAGCTTCATAATAGGAAGCCTAATATTAATACTCGTAAGGTATGAATGATATTAAACATGCAAGTAATGCACATGTATGGTGTAAGAGTATAAGTATACTAGAGGCCCAATATGATTGCCCTGATGAGTGAAATGTGAAGCAAGTATTTCTCTTGTCTAGACTAAATGAATACTATGGAGGCATAGTTGACTCCATTCTGGGGAGTCATGAAAGTTTTGTTCCAAATAATAGCCCGAGGGGAATGTATTCCATTTCCTCAGGAAGTACCAATATAATTAGATGAAAGGGTAAATGAGCAAAGATTATCTCTTGTCATAATAAGAGACAAATGATTACACCTTTGAGCATCACATGAGAAGGATTTTGAATGAATCTGAATTGACTGATCTTAACAGTAAAGATGCACGTGGGCTGTAAAATATACCTATGGCAACTGCACACAGGCTTATGATTATGAGTATAGCTAAGTACATCATGGATGCAAGTTAGCGAAAAAGCCTAGAACATGTGTAGATGCATAATATGGAATACATACCAGAAAAGTATGTCTATGTCCCTTAAAGAATGCTTATTAACAAGATGAAGCTAATTTGAGCTTGAGGTAATCACAGATAGTGATGGATATGCAACAAGGAAGTTGCATACCAAAGGATTTCCCGGTGGAGGAACTGTGTAAGGACTTTTTCAGAAGAACAGATTCGCAACCTTAATAATTGTTGAAGGTTGGACAATGGGCTGCAAGGCCTGCCTATATATAAGAATCCTGGATTACATTTTGAAAGAATCATGTAATTAATAGAAGACTAACAACTAAATATCGACCATTCTAATAACCGAATGGAAGTGTGTAGGATGCACATGTTCATGATTCATTATGAACAAAGATTTTCTATTAAAGCATGTTACGGTATCCCAAAAGGGTTAGGGTGAGGCCTAACCAAGGTGACTTAAGGAAAAGAGTAGGAAGATCCCGACAGGGAGTAGAATTGCAAAAGTAGAGAAGAGAGAATGAGGCCTTAGAGATAACTCGGTCAGGCTGAAAAGTCCAAGGCGATGTAGAAAGAATTTGAAGAAGGGGAGAGCCCTCAATTATTTCCTTTATGTGCATTATAATTTTTAGGGGATGAGAAAGCTAGTACATTGATGAACGAAAATGTTTTGACACCATAGTGATGATGGTTGTAATACTGTGAAAATGATTGAGAACTATTTTGTTGCACTCATGAAAACATTAAGGATAGTGTGATGAAGTACATATGGATATGCTAGGACATGTCTGAAAATATTTTAATAATTTAAATGCTATGGTACTTTCATTTTAATTTACATGAGGATGATGTGCCTATGGTGTATGTCATGTGTAGAAAGAAATAAGATTGGAATTGTTGAGAAATACATTTGACAATAATGAACAACCTCAAGTAGAGGGTGACCATGGGGAGGCTGCGGTCGAAAGATTGTTGACAGGACTGTGAAAATCCCGCTAAAGCACTGTTGATGAGGTAGAGATCAGAAAGAGAGTGCTAGCATCCAAGAACCGCTATAAAGATATTTGTGCCTATGTGGCACAAGGTATGAAGGGATTTGGTAAGGACCCCTTCTGAAATATTTTATTGTCTCATGTTATGCATGAAAATTGAAAGGGCAGTGGTATGCCATGGATACCCAAGTAGGGTATGATTCAGGAAGGAGAACTTGAATGATGGAGGCGTGAACCTCTGGTAGTAAAGACCGATTGTAACCCTTAGCAGAATTCATGAACTGATATTTCATGAACAGATGGACCAATCAAGGAACGATTGGAAGCAAAAGTGCTCATAGATAGCACATTGCATGGAATTACTTAAAGGAAATGCATATTTTCATAAAGGATAGATAACGGATTTCCCATTGAGGAAGGGGGACCTTCCAACATTTCTAGTCACATTGTATAGGTGTTAGGGAAAGCCAAATTTGGGTGGCCATGAGTGTTGGCACCCTGGTTATTAATGAAGGCATAATGCTTGGGTGCATTCATGCAAAAATTTTAAGTTTCATGTGTACTAATTTGGGATTGTGATCGACATATAGAAGGAAGCATGGTCCTGTTGTAAGAATGAATGAAAACGAATAGGCCATGTGGTGGAGAGGTTGGTTAAGTTCCAACACACCATGGCCAAGAACCTGTCATAAAGTGTGACAAACTTGAAATCAATGCAAGGGTGAATTGGGTATGAATGTGGCCACAAATGTTGGCTCATTCATTAAAATCAATTGATATCTGAGTCACATTTTGAAAATTTGGTAAGCTGGAATGATGAAAAGGTAAGGGATGATGTATCCTTTCGCCTTGAATCCTTGAATAGATGAAATGACTTGGACTGTTAGTATACTTTATTTTTGAAAAAGGTTATGTACACGAAAAACTAACAATTGTTTGGCTGTGTAAAGAATGAAATTGCAGGGAGGAAAGGATCTTGGATATGGCAGTGTTGTAAGTCCATAAGGAAGACCGAATGCCTACCGAGAAAAATTGCAAGGAATGGTATTTCCTTTTTGAGAAAGTAATTTAATTGTTAAGTATGCAAAATTTTGAAATTGTTGTGACGATGTTGTAAAGGTGCAATAAAATGTATATGCATGGAAAAGCTAACAATTTATTTGGTCGATTGAAGTTGAAAGTGCAGGAAGCAAAGGGGTCATGGATATGGAAACATTGTAATCCCATAAGGAAGGCCAATTGCCTGCTGAGCCAAACCGTTATGGGAAGGAAAGTCCCATAATTATGATTTTGGTTCCTATGCGGAACAAATATGAAAACAAATCGTGAGATTGGAAAAATCTGTGGGTGACAGATTTGCAATAAAATTCTGAAAGTTAGAATTTATAATGATGTCTCATCAATTTTGTATACTTGTGATACAGGTGAGAAGAAAAGACATGTCCAGAAAGGACAGATGAGGGATGTCAAATCTGAATATGATGAACATGGCTATTGTTGAGCCATGAAAACCCTGTGATAAGCCATGATTGCCTGAAAATTATTGTGTTGAGGTAACACAAGCCGGAGGTACACCTCGACAGAGAAATTCTGAGGGATGCCTTGACTGTAAGACTCGATAGAGTCTCTAAAATTTTCCTATGTGATAAAACCTTGGCAAGGCAAGATGGATTTCCTGAGGGACAATATAATAGTGAAGGGGATGCCTGAGCTTGAGGGTGAGTGACCGCAAGGAAGAGACGACCTTAAAAATTCTTATAAACTATTGGAATCATGCACACAGTGGGTAGTTTCCTATGCGGAAAAACCTTGGAAAGGAAGATGAAATCAAGATAGCTCTTGTGAACTATTGAATTGGAATCATGCACCCAATGAGTACATCAAGGAAAGCGATGAGCATGGATAAAAAAACTACCATGTGGATACAAATCGACAAACTACACAGATAAGTATTTTGCTAAGCTTATAAAAATTTCCTTTTGATTTTTGAACAAAAGTAAGATGTTTTTGCACAAAATTGTGATTAATGTGCTTGTTGTCCAAGAATTATTGAAGGCAGATGACAAAGACTAAGATCCTAAAAAAGGACCTAACCGAGGACAAAGGTGAAGACTTCTGAAGTGACTGGATGAGAAAGGCATGAAAGGTGTTTTTTGAGAGAGAACACCGAGGACGGTGTACTTTAAGGGGGAGGGAATTGTAACACCTTGTTTCCCCCAATTTGTAATTAATCATAAAATAGGAATTACCATGCTAATGCATAAGGACAATGCAAATGTATTATTGTTTGAGTTGCCATTAACTGACTGTAGGGGTGAAGCCTTGAAAGTACTGGCCATGATATCACTAGAGGGAGAATGTGAAAACTATACAAGAGGGTTCATATATCAAATAACCCCAAATCTCCCTTGATAAGGATGACAAACCTCCTTCGAATCCCAAGGAAAGAAAACCAGTTAATGAAGAAAGGATCGATGGTTGAAATATCAACCACCCCAATGAATGGAAACATGGGCTGTCAGCCTGAAGTACCACAGGGACCTACAGACCCGAGCTTCCTTCTGACAGAAGGAATAGGATAGGTCGACAAACCTTCCAAGGTAAGAGGGATACACATGGGAGAGGAGACACCAAATAAGGAAGAGTGTGAACTCACAAGGGAGATGCATGGAGCTCTCCAATGAGTCATGAACTGAAGGTCGTGAGCTTGATGCTAAGGATCATCTAAGAAACCTCCCCGAGGCCATAACTGAGAGAGAAATCTCTGAGTTACAGAGAACATGACCCAAACATAAGCGAAAACGAAGGAGGAACCCTCAAGAAGTGTGAGGATTCCCTGGTGATATCATGGCTTGGCACGGGGGTGGCCAGAGTGCTAAGAATGAATGCCTCTATTCCTATGGTTAGGTGGATGGACGAACACTCGTAGTCAGTTGGTTGGCGGTAACGGTGTATGAATTGGTTATACTATGTATGTTTCAGTAATTGTACATATTTCTTAATGGATATATTGTATCCCCCTTATTTCTACTTGATTGTATAACTAGGCCAATAAGAAATTATATGGTTAAGAGATGATTTTATACTCATAAATGCTTGTGTCCTGTGGAGGCATAATCTAGAGTCACGAATTGTGTGTTCATCGACCCTGGACACAGTTTCATGTACGCATGCCAACCCTCCTAATTGTTTAGATTCCCTTGGAGAATGAAGTTTGTTAAGATCAGGAGAGGTAGTGCAGATCGACACAGGCTCTCTGGGAGGAAAATCGAACCCAAAACTCCTTAAGTCCTGGACAAGCTCAAGAAGGATCACACCGTTGTGTGCAAGAACCCTACATGGAGTGAAAAGGTCTATAAACCCTTTGGAGGTTTCAGAGTGTATGAAATATCAAGAGTTACAAATAGATCATGATCGAAATCGGATCTGAACCATTGGTTCAATTCGGGGAAATAGAGGTGAGGATTTCCCCAAAGTCCTAAAGGGCGAATTACCGATTCATAGGGGAAAATATGGACCGTTGGAGCCTACGTCCAAACAATCGAAGAAGAGTGCATAGGAGAATAGATCTAAACCGTCAGATCGAGCGTAGGGGACCGATAACCGTCGGATCCAGAAAAGGCACACGAGGTTTAACCTGGTGCATGTAGGGGAGAGAGGACTCGTCAAAGTCCTGAAAGTCCCAAAGTATTCGCAACCATCCATCGGAGGGAAACGTGGTTTCTGATCGGTGTTTCGACATTAGGGAAACCAAAGGGCAAGACCCCTTGTCTTCGTAATTCATGCAATTTCGGTATACGAAAAACTGATGTGCTTTGTGGATGAGCTGGTTTAGTGTGAATAAGTTTCGGCATTTCAGGATTTGGGAAACCAGAGGGAAAGACCCCTCATCTTTGCAATTCGTGAAATCCCGATATACGAAACCTCGACGTGCGATTAAGACTGAGTGTCTTGCAACACCCTTAATCTCAGGAGGGATAGTGACCGTCAGATCCAGATCAATGAGGTTTGTTGATCTCATACACAAATTCCGATATAAAAATTCATGGATTGGAGTGACAAGAGATTTGGAGTCACTGCATTGTGAACTCTCAGTTCATGAAACTCTGAAAAGATCTGAACCGTTGGATCCAAATCATCAAGGATCATTAGATCTCGTACAACAACTCGCGTATCAGATTTCAAGGAATGGAGTGACCAGTGGTTTGGGTCGCTGCATTTCGAACTCTCGGTTACCAAAATCCCGATACGGCCAGGACCGTCGAATTTGGGGGAGATTCGCAGCCATCGATCTCATCGAAGGTAAGATTCCGAGTTTTGGGGTTTGAAGAGTTCAAAGACTTGAATCTCTTGCATCACTAAGTCGTGAAATGTGAAAGGCACCTCTTGGCTTGTAATGTGGTCATAACCAAAGATCACATAGAGGTGGATAAGGGAAGAGCTAGCCTGGGCTAGGCCCCCGTAGGAATTCGGGGATTCTATCCCTTGAGGAAGAGAGAAAATTTTATTTTTGTCGTAGTTGGTATGTGACAATACTACCAAAAGTTTCATCATCAAAGAAATGCAAGGAGGCATGGGACATATTAAAAACCTCTTATCAAGCTATGGAAAATGTCAAGACTTCTAAAATACAAAGTTTTAGAAGAGATTTTGAAACTCTTTCAAAGAAAGATTTAGATACAATAGATTATTTTTATACTCATGTTATTGGCCTCAAAAATCATATTTTTAATGGTGAAACCATAGAGGACAAAAAGTTGTTTAGAAGGTACTTAAGAGTCTTCATCCTAAATTTGATACCCTTGTTGTGACTCCAAACTTCCCTCATTAATTAGGAACACAAATTAAATAGGTCAAGTATGTCATTAGAGAATGCATTTTCTGCACAATCATCTATAAGTCATGGAAGAGGAAGGGGGATAGATAACTCTATAGGCATAGGAAGAAGTTTGTCATAGGTGGACGCAATAACAGTCCTAGTAATACAAATGGAAGAGGTCAAAACCCAAATACCGGTTAGCCAAGTGGTCATATAAATGACAAATCAAAGATTAAGTTCCATTACTATAAAAAGTATGAACATTATGTATATGAGTGCAAGAAGAAACAATATAATAAAAATAAGAAAGGTCAAGATCAGTCAGAAACACAAATAGTCCCTCCAGCCCTATTTTTATGGTTCACGCTGAGGCAATTCCTATAGTCTCACCAGTTGAATGCAATGTTTCTCAAGAAATTCCTTGTGACATATGGTATCTAGATTGAAGCTCCAGGAACCACATGACAGGAAACATATAATTTTTTTCTAGTTTGGATGAGTCAATCCAAACCTAGGTTACACTTGGAATAGATATCCAAGTCACTTTCTTAGGAAAATGCAATCTAAACATTTTAACTAAGAAAGGAGAACAAAAAATTGTGCCTCATGTATAATATGTTTATGGTCTAAAGAATAATTTGATGAGCACATGATAGGTTTTACAGAAAAGATACAAAATCTACATGGAAGATCATCACTATGTGATTATGGATAGATATCCAAGGAATCAATTTATTGCAAGAATTCATATGACAAGCAGCAAAATGTTTCCATTGACATTGAAACCAGCCATGAAGAGGAAAACAACAGAAGCTATTGGTAAAGCAAAAGATGTGCAGTGAGAAACTGCATTTACAGCAGAAACTGTGTGGCTTTTCAAAGAAGAAAATAGTGTGTGTAGTATCAAGAAAGGAGAAAGTGGTGTAGAGATGAAAGAAACATTCCAATATGAAGTACATGATGATTCCTCGCTATGGCATTTCATATTTGGACATTTCAACTTTGGTGTTCTGAAGATGCTACACACAAAGGATATGCGAAGGTTACATATTTGGGAAGCACCACAGAGAATCAATCATATCGTTGAATTCAACAATGTTATTGCATAATGAAATACTTTAATAGTAATATTTTAAGAGGTTCTCTCTAAAGCAATGCGATATAGGAGCATTATTTAAAAGTGAAAAATGTATTTCCATTAACTTAACATTATTTCACAGACATCATAGATATATTTTTTGAAGTTGGTCTTGGATTTTACATTGAAGAGTTTGACATACAGGAAGATGGCATTGAATTGAGTAAAAATGCCAGAGATTAAGTTTCACTTTCATAAATTAAGAGGTAAACATTTAAATTAAGCCATATTGTGACATTTTAAATGCAATAAGATGCATAACTTTAATGGAATGAGCCATATTGACAATTATTGGGTTGTCTTTCCATTTAAGAATAAAGTATTCATCAAATTTTAATATCGTTTAAGAAGAAAATATTTTTCAAACTAATATAACACTAATTGTATTCAAACATTATAATTCATGGTGTTTATTGTTGCTATGAAGATTTAAATGCAATGATGTTTATTGATGGTATAAAGATTTAAATTCACTATTTCCTCAAGAATTTTATTTATTGTTTAGTCAATATTAATATTATATTCATGTAATATTATTAACATTAATGTCACATTGTTAACATAACATTATTAATGCAATATCTTCAACGTAATACTATTAACATTAATATAACATTATTAAAATTATATTTATGTAACATTATCATTATTAATATTATTAATGTAACATTATTGTAATATTAATATGTCATTAATGTAACATTATTAATTAAGTGGGTACTTGCTTAACATTAATATAATTAATTATAAAAATAATGTTATATAGTTATTGGAAACAAATTGTTTATATTTAAAAATAAGAAAAGTTCACAAAGAAAATGTTTAATAGTTTTATTTTAAGTTATTTAAAATTATTACATCCAATTATTTTATTGAATAAATAATAATACATACTATTACTATATTATTCTATATTTATTTATTCCTTCCTATATCATTACTATATTTATTATTAATGAATAAATAATTACGCTGAAATGCATACACCTATTGACAATGGGCACAATTAATGATCTTTTAACCTTATTTAACCTTAAACCCTACTCTGATGGCTATGCATTGAAGATGCTGGCATATTCTTAGTCGTCCTCCAAAATCAATGGATCAAATTTATTGTTCATAACTTTTTTGCATTTATCAAGGCATCCATTAACATGTTTAATTTTTTAACATTTACCTAATCACATTAAAAAATTACTGTAAGGATATGTAATTGCCACGTTCCATTTATCAACCTAATGCAGCCAAACGTTTCATATTACCATAGATGGATTACCACAAACGTTTTATATTGAAGGCACACATTCATATTGGAGGAGGCAAGCATTCTCAACCGCTACCTTTCAGGGTTGTCAGCTACGAGTAGCGACTGTGCTAGTAATACCTACTATTACTATATTATTATATATTTATTTATTCCTTCCTATATCATTACTATATTTATTATTGTATTACTATGTTTATTCATTACTATTAATGTATTTTACATTACTAATACATTAGCACAATATGATATTGATGATGATAATTACTTGTAGTACCTTAAGAGGGTAAGTGATTACTTGTGATTCTTTAGAATTTTGTTTATGTGCTCGAAAAGCATTAAGAGAAGCTTTCCAAGATCACCATACTTTTGATCAGTTAAGAGCTTAGGAAGGTTGGTAGTGTGATAAATATTTTTAAAATGAGATCTAATATGGGTATAGGATGGACAATCTAAGGGAAAGTGTTTTTCATCTTCAACCTTCTTAGTGTCATAAATGTGACACACTCTTTCATCCCATGGAATTTTAGGAATTCAACGCCCAGTTTCACTATGGAGCTCGTGAGAATTTGTTCTTATCTTAGCAATGCTTATTTTTTTCTTTACACTTGGTAAAACAAATAGACAATTTTGATCTTCTATATTAGGATTGATTATATCTTTATAATACCTTAATTTTCTTTTTTCCTCTAACTCTTTATCACACCACATTTTTTCCTTAAATTTTGATTTGATGTTTTTTTTAATAGTATCTTTATTCTTCAAAATGGTTTATTCCATGATTCCCCAATAGTTTAGCCAAGACTGAGGGTCTTTATGCCATCCTCACTTGAGTCAATGGTGGTTATGACTTGATTTTGAAGCAATTTTAGGTATCCTCTTGTCTTCCATGTTGTTTAACTTGTTCTTATACATTAGGTATCTAGTCATAGCCATGCTCTCAATGGGGGAGATGCTTGTTTCTAAGAGGAGGATGGGATAGGGCGTATTTACTTTAACTTTGAGATTATAGGTTATTAAATTCTTTTGTATTTTCTCTATCTTTCTCCATGATTCATGAGAGATACTACAGCCCCATACTTCACATCCATAAAGAATAATAGGTGTAACAAGAGTCTTAAAGATGAGTTTCTTCTTAACCCAACTCCAAAGATCAACTGATTTACAATTGTTTTCAAGACCACAATAAGCTTTCCATGATCCCCCAATAATCCTTTTCTCAATGCTATAATTCCAGTTGAGCTTGTGGTGAATATCAATTCCAATATATTTGTATGAAGTCACTTCCTTAAAGTTGTTGTTGTCCTATACAAAGGTATCATAAGGGATCTTATTGGATTTAATAATCATGAACTTAGTCTTATCAATATTAATAGTCATACCCATATTGGATAAAAAATCCTTAAGGATTCTTAGTTGGTTTTCAAGATCATGGGGAATCCTTGTCACAAGAACGATATCATCGGCATAAAGAAGAAGATTGATGACTATAGTAGTGAGAATAGGGCCGACAAAACCTGTTTTTTCCAAGCATTCTTCTAACTTATCAATGTATATGCCAAAAAGGATAGGGGACAACCTTGTTTGACTCTGATATTGCAGTTAATCTCTTTTGACCAACCCCCGATTAATTTTAAACAACGATAATATTACATTGGTACATTAATAATATTACTATGAAGATTTTTAATATTATGACTATTATATATTTGTTAATAAATGATCATATATTTATTAACATGCATTGAATGGACACATTTACAAAAAAAAAATTAAATTTGCAAGGGAGAAATTTAGGGTTTATGGTTAAGGAGAGATATTTAAGAGATTAATTAGATATGGTGATGGATTACACTCGTTCCAAAAATCTCTCGACACAAAATTACAATTTTTTCCAAAATTTTGTCAAAAACATTAGTTTGAAATTTAATTACTCTCTCAGAATCATATTATTTTAACTATCCAAATAAATCTACAAAACTTTAAAAAATTATTAAATTTATTAAACATAAATATTTAAAGTTTAAAATATTAATTATTGAACTTTATTTATTTATTGTAGAACTTTAATAAATTATACTTTCTAAATTTATTGAACCTTATTAATTATTTCCTTAAAAAATAGTAAAACCTACTATTACTATTTTATTATATATTTATTTATTAATTTGAATAAATAGTAAAACCTAGGATTTCTATATTTATTTATTACTTTGGATAAATAGTAAAATATAGTATTACTATATTGTTCTATATTTATTTATTACTTCATTGCTACTATATTATTCTTATAACCATACAACCTAAGTGGGCCTAATGGTTAAGAACATATGTTTCCTCTTAACATGTCACAAGTTCAAATCCAGAGGGGGTTACCTTAAAACTGGATTATTATTAT
>JZKD02S0784356.1:104771-131089 GCA_000966675.3 Picea glauca | reverse complement strand
ATTTTCATTTATGTAGAGGTCCTCAACTTTCCGCGTCGTAAAGCTTTTGGAAAGTAGATTCGTATCACAGCTTCTGTAATTTCGGTTTTGGTTCATAATTTTGTTAGTTTATCTGCGTACCCTAGAAGTTTTTTCTTGTGATCATCTCTTGATTTTTCATTCTTTTAGAAGTTTTTCATCATATTTTTTTATGCTCTAAACAGGTTTGGGAATAGTATCTATCTATGTAGATCCATGGTTTCCTGCTCTGATAATCCGCCAGCGGTAACTTTATTTTTTGTCTTATGGTGATTTGTTATATGATCCACTGTTTGTGAGCCGTAGATCAAGGATATTGACCTCAATACTTCTCCTCTCTGTAAGTGGTCGACGGCCTTGTGATATTTTCTTAAAGACCTACAAGCTTTTTAATTGTCTGGTGATGGTTTCGCTTTGCTAGCTAGGGTTTCCAACATAGGGGGTTATAGATTTAAAGAGCTTGTAAAGAATGCTGTCAGAGACAGGAAATAAACGTGTGGATCTCTCTATATCGGTGTCTATCCCGCCCTTATTCAAGTGTCCCATATCTTTGGAACTGATGACGGACCCAGTGATCCTATCCACGGGAATGACCTACGACCGAGCTTCCATTGAAAAATGGTTGAACGATGGAAACAATGTATGTCCAGCGACTCTCGAGATTCTTCACAGCAAAGAGCTCATCCCCAATCATACTCTTTACAGACTGATACAGCAATGGTCCGTTGCCAACAGTTGTAATGGCCTCGTCAGAATTTCGACACCTAAGCCCGTTGCAGAGCCGAGAAAAGTGCCCCAAATAATTCAGGATATTCAAAACGCAACTCCAGATAGACTTGAAGCTTTGAAGAACCTGAGAAGTCTAGCGAGGGCCAGCGAGAGGAAAAGACAGTTTCTCTTATCCGAAGGAGTTTTTCCTGTTCTTATCCATGTTTTGGATTCGGAGGCCTCGCTGATTTCTGAAATGGGTGCAGATCGTGAGGCATTGGAAGAAGCAATCGGTGCAATTTCACTGTTCTCTGTGGATGATATATGTAATAGAAGAGTTTTCATGAGGCATTCTGTACTGGCAACCCTGGAATGGGTGTTGGCAAAGTGCAATCTGGAGGCGAGAATGAACGTAGCATCTATTGTGGAAAAAATGGCAAACGACAGAAATTCTTCTAGACAAATTGGAACGAAAGACGGAATCATAGACGGACTGCTGACGCTGTTTGACGAAAATCTATATCCTTCAGCCATGAAGGCCAGTCTGAAGGCATTATTTCCTTTGTGTAGTGTGACTAAAAATAGAGTGAAGATCGCCAAAGCAGGTGTCGTTACTCGTTTGATTGAGCTTCTTCCTGGTGCAGACACAGACATGGCAGAGCAATCGTTGGCGATTTTGGAGGCACTTTCTACCATTTCAGAAGGCCGGTCTGCCATAGTGGGCCATGCCCTAGCGGTACCGACTATTGTTAGAAGTTTGCTGGCCGTGTCTGATACTGGAACTAACTATGCAGTTGGGATTCTATTGAGAGTCTGCCTCAACTCTGCAGAAGAAAAGCTGCTGAAAGAATTTGTCCAGATGGGCACCCTTGAGAGACTGCTTTTTCTGTTGCAGATGGGCTGTTCACCAAGGACAAAGCAGAAAGCAAATGAGCTCCTTAGGTTCCTTTCTCCCCTGCACCAGAATAGTTCATTCAATGATTCTTATTGTCGAGAGCTATAATTATTCTTACAATACTCTATTTTTTACAATAATCAATTTCTTAAAACAATATAGCTTTCGAGATCCTTTCTTAGAGGAGTTGTTTCAAGGTTTATTTATATGAAATAGTAATAGTAATATAGGTAAAATAAAAATGTATGGTTTATCTGTGGGCCAATTGTTCTTGCAGAGCTCGGATCGGTGCCATATCTCTCGTTCCGTCAATATTTAACCAATAGGTATTATTATTAGTTATTTATTAATACTATAAAATGTAATTGCGTATTTCATTGCATGTACAGAAGTCACATGAGCTCCCGTGCCATATCGATATTATCGATAGTTGTTTATTTGTAGAATCTCTGGATGCACATTGGTATTATAAATATCTAAGACTATTTTTCAGGTACTACATAGTCACAGATGTTTGTGGAATCTTAATAGAATAGAAAATGAAGAATACTTTTTAAAGTTTATGTAAAATTAGATTTCTAATAGGTTAATTCATGACAATTAAAGGTAATTTTATTTATTTGTTATTAAAATTTAACTAAAAATATAACAAAATATTAAAATTATTTTGTCTATATTAAAGGTTATTAAATTAATATTCATTAAAATGGAAGTGTAGAGTATTACAGATAAACAATGTTGGAAGCTCTTTATTGAATTAATATTAAAATTATTTTGTCTATACTAAAGGTTAGTAAATTAATATTCATTAAAATTAGAGTGTAGAGTATTACACATCAACAATGTTGGAAGCTCTTTATTGAATTAATGTAATAGATACATATAAATACAACAAGCTTATGTTAAGATACACAAAACATTTTGATAGAAAATATTTTAACCTCACACTATACAGAGAACTATTTACTTGGAGAGAATTTTTCAAATCCAACTAGATCTTATCACCTCCTAAAGACTAGGAATAGACTCTTCTAGTAGAGAATAACTCTACCCAATAATGATCAATAATCATAACAATGTAAAATATGTTTACACATAATACAAGTAGAAGTTAAGTATTATAACACTCTTCTTTAACAAGCATTTGTCTTAATCTCCATCAGCCTAGATCTTCATTAATACCTTCTCTTCTATAACACATGCTCCACTATAAATGAAAGAACCTCGTGATCAACAATGTCTATCTCTAGTCCATTGTGGCACTTTCATATCTTACCTTGATTATACAAATATCACCAAAGTGTCAAAGTCCATATAAAGGCACAACCATCCATCGGAATGCATGTGTGTCGCTACAACCTCTGGTCATGTACATGGTTCATTCAACCTATTGATAAACTTTGGTTGAATGTAGAACCTCTCAGAGACTAAAACCAATAACATGGTCCATCCTAGTCTAAAATAACTCTATCTTAGAGGTTACTACACTATACCAACAAGCTATCCAAATTATCTAGGACACATGCCAAAAGGGGTAAGCATGTCTATCGAGGTCTTAAAGAAATATTCCCTTTACATGTTACATAGATATAGGTACATACATTACATACTCCACTAATGAAAATACTAGGTACACACTCAAACTTTTCAAAGACCACCACTTAGAACATGAAATCATAGACTTGCTACAAATACAATGTGTGACTCACATTAACATATGGTCTTGAATATGTTATTGTTCAACACACCACTCAAAATTTGTCCTTCATTTGTTTGCAGTCATTTGATCTTCTTATGTTATCATCTTCATTGATATATGAACACTACCATAAGAACTATCATTGGCTTCCATTGGACTAAGCTTTCTTCACTATGGATTTCATCTTTGAACTTGCTTCCTCCTTCCTATTGTACATGTATAAAAATCATTAATGTCCATATAAAAGGAAATCCATCTACCGAGATACATGGGTACCATATGATGTACTTGCTATTTCTCTAGGAATCATTTTCACCTACATGGTTCATCCACACATTAGACTCCCCTTTAATGATAACTTGGTCCCAACCCTCACATTATGAGATTACTCCATCTCACATTATCCCCCTTAATCAAAGATATAATTTCTCTTAGTCAACGTCAAACTATCACACAAGTACATCTCCCACCCTCGTACCTACCTAGTTGTTAATTCCACAACTTGATCCTATACTTTACAACTTGGACCAAAACTCTAGGGTGTCAAGTACAAGCCATCATGCACCCATGCAACACATATGCTCAATTACAACATTACAACAAAGCTAGTGAAATCAACTTGCCTACTGCTAGGATTTACAGGTTGGACCAAAACTCTAGGGTGTCATGTACAACCCATTATGCACCCTTGCAACAAATATGCTCAATTACAACATTTCAACCCAAGTAGAACAAATATCCACTACAACGACACAAGATTAGCTTGTATCAATCATAAGCACATTACATAATATGACCAATAATCATAACAACTTCACATATGATTACACATAATACAAGTAGGAGTTACATATTCTAATAATATTATCATAGAAATTCACATCACCATATCAATATTTATTTTTAATATTTTAAATCAAATGATATGTACAATACCATTAAAAAAAAATCATATCAATATTTGTTTTTAAGATTTTAATGTAGGGTAATATCTTAAATTAAATGATATTTACAATACCATTAAAAAAAAATTAGTGATTAAAAAAAAAATTAACAAAAAAAAATCATAACAATAAAATAATACTAATACTAATAATATATAATTATTAATATTTTCTGTTAATTTATCTCTTTTTAATATCTAAACTATACTAATACTAATATATAATTATTAATAAAATTAATTATTAAAATTAACTTAACTATTCTATTAAAAAAAAAATCGGTTAATTTGTCTTTATTTAATATCTAAATTACCTCTGAGTCAAACTCAACGAAACCCCATAAATTATTCAATAATTTTTTTTATTAATTTCGTTTCATGTTTCCATTTTTGAATGAATAGAGTACCAGGATTCATGATATGCTCTTTTTGATTAAGAAGAGAGCGAGGATTCACGCTATCTTCTTTCCGAAACTATGTCGATATTTAGTAAAGTAAATCCATTTTATGCCCAGATAAAAAAAACACTCGATTATATTATACATGCCTAGAATTCACTATGTTTTCTTTTCGAAATCCGTAGTAATTTAAATTCATTTTATTCCCAAATAAAAAACATTCCATTTATATTACATGCATGAGAACATAGCTCGAATTCACATAATTTTCTTTTCGAAATTAGAATTGTTTGCTTCCCAAATCTCTACTTAGAAATATGAGAAACACACACACGGTGAGGCTAAGCTTACTTCTATATTGATTAATAAAGACCGATTACATTCTTATATAGGAAACTAACATACTTAGTCTATGACATGCAAACCATAGATAACTGGAATCTCTATTTAGTGAAGTAGAGTTCAACTACGCTAATGACTCTTGTAAACTGACTTTTGTAACTGGCGCTTACAAGTGGTGCTTACTGCATTATTTCCAAGTCTCCCCGTTAATGGAGAATGGATTGACTTCTACACCTAACATCTCCCTAAACAACTCAAACTTAATCTTTCAAAGAGGCTTACTAAAAATATCAACAACATTTTCACTAGTATTACAATACATAAGAGCTATTTCATTTGACTGCAACTTTTCTCTAACAAAATGAAATTGAGTTTCAACATGCTTTGTCCTTGCATGAAAAATTGGATTCTTCACAATATTGATTGAACCTTGATTATCACATTTGATCATCGTAGGTTCCTTTCATTCTTCTCCAACATCTTGAAGAAGTCTTCTTAACCAAACAACTTCACAAGTTACTGCACACAAGGCTTTATATTATGCTTGAGTAGAAGACAAAGATACAATAGGCTTCTTTTTACTGCTTCATGAAACAACCTCAGATTCAATGCCAAACGCATATCCAGTGGTTGTTCTTCGATTATTTGGATTGCCAACCCAATCAGAACCTGAGTAACCTGCCAACTCAACATCAAATGCATCAGTATATTTAATACCATAATCAAGTGTTCCTTTTAGATACCCGAGTATTGCCTTTGCTGCATTCCAATGGATTTCATGAGCTTTCACCATAAACCGACTTAACACACTCACAGAATATGCAATATCAGGTCCAGTTGTGGTGAGATAATTCAAACTACCCACCATTTGTCTAAACATAGTGCCATTCACCTCCTTCGAACCATCATCACAAAAATGTTTCACATTCTGCAGCATGGGAACACTAGAAGACTTACACTGATCCATTTTAAATCTCTTAAGTATTTCTATGATATACTTACTCTGACAAACAAAAGTTTGGCCTGCATTTCTCCAAACATCAAGACCTAGGCAGTAATGTAACTCACCAAGATCTTTCATTTCAAATACCTGTGACAACTGCTCCTTGATTTCATCAATTAATTTCTCTGCATTTCCTGTAATTATCAAATCATCAACATATAAAGAAATCAATACTATATACCCCTGCTCATCAAATTTGGTAAACAGATTTGGATCACTCTTACTCCTCATAAAAACCCGTTGAAGAAAGAAAGAGTCTATCTTCTCATACCATGACCTAGGTGCCCGTTTTATTCCATACAATGCTTTCTTTAACTTACACACTAAGTGTTCTTGCCCCTTTTCCAAAAACCCTTCAGGTTGAGTAAGGTAAACCTCTTCCTTTAACTCACCATTCAAAAATGCAGATTTAACATCTAACCGGTGTATCTTCCAATGGTACTTTGAAGCTAAAGAAATTAACATTCTGATAGTATTCAATTTGGCTATTGGTGCAAATGTTTCAGCATAATCAATACCTTTTGATTGTGAATACCCCTTTTCCACCAGTCTAGCCTTATATTTATCTATACTACCATCTGATTTAAAATTGGGTTTGTAAATCCATTTGTATCCAATGGGATTTTTATGTTTAGGCAAGTCAGTCATTTCCCAAGTATTATTTTTCATTATAGATTCATATTCTTCCTCCATTGCATTCTGCCATTCATCATGTTCATTGGCTTCATCAAAACTCATGGGTTCTATGACATTTGCAATGCTACTCATTAGGGCATAGTCTTTATACCTCTCAGGGAGTCGAACCTGTCATGAAGATCTTCTCAACTGATTATATTCCTCCCCCCTTTGTGAAGATATGTCTTCACCTCTAGGTGAACTGTGACTACTTGAATTGTCCATATCACTAAGTCCTTTTTGTTGTTGTTACTGTTGTTGTCGTTGCAGTGAGGGTTGTTGTTGTGGTGGCTTTTGTTGCCGCTTCTCTTCTTTAACTCCTTCATCAAGAATTCTATGGCATTCCTCATGATTATTTTCGTCATGATTTCCTTCTTCCTCCTCATGGAAAAGTACATCTCTGCTTGCAAATACTTTGTGAGTAGCAAGATCAAATAGTTTGTATGCTTTGAATTCAGAACAATACCCAATGAAAATACATTTAATGGAGTTGGCATCCAATTTATTCCCATTCTCCTTTGGAGTATGATCAAAATCCCTACACCCAAATACTTTCAAATTGTGAACTATACGTTTGGAACCATACAAGGCCTCGAAAGGAGTAACATTATCAAGACACCTTGTTGAACTCCTAATCTTTAAATAAACTACAATATTTATGGCTTCAACCGAAAAAACATTCGAGAGGTTCTTACCTTTCATCATATTGCGTGCACACTCTACCAAAGTTTTGTTTTCCCCTTCAGCGACTCCGTTCTGCTGTGGAGTGTGAGGTATTATAAATTGTTGTACTATTCCATGATCTTTGCAATATTTGTTGAAGTCCCCCGATTTATGCTCTCCCCCTTGATCTGAATGGAGGTTTTTGATGGATTTTCCTGTCTACTTTTCCACCATGGTTCTGAATTCCTTAAAGTACTCGAAAACATCAATTTTTCATCTAAGGAAGTAAACCCATGTGTATCTCGTGCAATCATCAATAAATAACAGAAAGTAAAATGCACCTCCTAAAGACCTAGTCTGTATAGGCCCACAAACATCAGTATGCACAAGATCTAACACATCTCTTTTTTTCTTATCATGATTAGAGGGGAATTCATCTATGTGCATCTTTCCTAATGCACATACATCACACACAACATTCTCATTCTTTAACATGGTAATTCCTTCAACCATATTCTTTTTCTGTAATAACAATAAATCAGGATGATTGATGTGTCCATAACTTTGATGCCAAAGAATCTCGATTGGCATAGTTGCAGAAGTCAGTGCATGCTGTATTTTGTTGGTAACATCAAGTTTGTATAGGCCTCCTGCTCTGACTCTCATTGCAACAGTTTTGAAATGGTCCAGCAGATCCTTCACTATGCAATGATTCTTGAAGAACTCAACCTTCAAGTCCTGATTTGTAATGGTGGACACAGAGATCAATTTTTTCTTTATTCCTGGCACATAAACAACATTGCGAATGTGATGAATTGTACCATTCGAAAATGTCACAAGAATGTCTCCATATCCCTTGATCTGATGATCGTGATCATCTCCAAGATATATGCTCACACCATTCTATGTTTCTTTAAAATTAGCATACTAGTTCTTATTACAAGTCATATGTACTGATGTTCTAGAATCCACAAACCAGGCATTAGAATCATCTGTTTCAGCAGATAAAGTAGCGTTAGACACAAACAACCTAAGATCCCATGATTCAAAATTTGGGGGTTCATCAATATCATCACTAGCAATAAATAATCTGAGATATTGATTTGAATATTTTTCTGCATAATTACCTGAATGTGTTCTAGGTTTATTCTTAGCCTCATCACTTTTCTTCTTATGAAAGTCTTTAACAATATGTCCAGGTCGACCACAATAAAAAGAACTCTTTGACTCATTCCTGTCAGATTTCATACCTTGATTTGGAGATTGTCTTCTCTACGATGAAATTCCTCTCTGCCATGAACTGCCTCTCTCCCATGAACTGCCTCCTCTACCTCTTTCTCCTGATCTCCCTCTCACAGATCTCTTATTTGACCACAGTGCCAAATATTTATTCTGAGGCTTCAGATTCCTGCGCCTCTCTTCTTCTTGCAGCAAAATACCTGACAGTTATTCAAATGTAAGAGGTTTCTCCCTTGCTACAAGACTTGTTATGAACAGATGATAATCTTCTAGCATACCATTTAAGGTAATAGTGACAAGATCAGTGTTGGAAACAGTTTCCCCTATATCTACTAGCTTGTCTTTCACCTCTTTAATATGACCCAAAGATGAAATAACAGATTCATTTCCATCCATCCTAATGCCTAACAATTTAGTTTCCAGGAACAAAATGTGATTTGTGTTGCTAGTTTCATACAATGCTTTAAGTGTTGTCCATGTTTCAGCAGAAGTTGTATCTTCTCTAATATGTGGAATTATGCTATCTTTAACTGACATGCGCAACCATAATTTTTCTTTTTTTTCACACTTTTCCCAATCTTGGATCTGTGCTGCTGTCGCACCTGCAGCCACATCAAGTTTCACTTCAGTTCCCTTCGCAATGTTACAGACACCATAGCCTTCCATGAGCGTCTGCATATTGAATTTCTAGTTAATGAAGTTCGAGCCATCTAACTTGTTGGCTTCGTTGAGGTAGGTCTCTGCCAATGGATTCACCATCGTTGCAAGATATTCTATGCAAGTGAAACATCAAGGATATGCAACTTTCTGTCGAGTTTTCTCCTATGCTGAGCATTGCGTCGCTCTGCCTTCTGATCCACTGATCCAATTCTACCTCTGTTATCAGCTTAAATCACGCATGCATCCACCTTTAAATCATAACACCACCTCACATGCATATATCAACCTTTAAATCATGCATACACCTTAATATCCAAATTATCCACTTTTTAAAGTTTGTACTTCAAAACTAAAATCCACTTTTAATAAAATTAAAAAAGAGATCCACTTTAATAAAAAAATGAAAAACTCCCTCTTCACCTCACGCTTCACTTAATAAAAAGTGAAAAAAAAAATCCACTTTAATATAAAGAATTAGAAAAAAACTCATGATGCGCTCTTCCTTCAACTCCAAGCATGCAAACTATAAGCATGCAAAGCACATGCAAATTGAGGCATGCAAAGCTCACGCCCCTCATCGAAATGACATGCAGCCACAAACTCACACGAATTTTGCATTCATGATCCAATGGGGATCCACGCTCACCGCACCAGATTTTCCACTTTACCTTCACGATTTGTTTGAAGAGCGGATCGTGAGAATCACTCTCACCTCAACAATGATCGTGGAGAATGGTTTGATCCACAACAATGAAAATAGACGGCTCCTTCACTCGCCCACAAGAAAAACCTCACGCCAACGCCCTTAAGGAAATCATGTCCCTTCTCCAGCTCGAACTTACGCATGCGCAAACACAAGGGTTTCCACACCTTATGCTATAGAAAACTGTGGGGAGTCTCCACCTCACGCTACAGTAGACTGCGGAAATTGTTAAAGCCTTCCACACTGTAATACACAACTTGAATGCATAAATTTTTCCATATTCATTGTGAGGAAAGTTTGAGTAGTGTGTCACCGCACCCTTCAAGAGGAGGGACCTGTGGACTTCTATAAATTTACGCACCTCTCCCCGTAGCTCTGATACCAATTTCGAAATATGCGAAACACACACACGATGAGGCTACACTCACTTCTATATTTATTAATGAAGATTGATTACATTCTTATATAGGAAACTTACCTACTTAGTCTATGACATGCAAACCACATATAACTAGAATCTCTATTCAGTGAAGTAGATTTCAACTACGCTAATGACTCTTGTAAACTGACTCTTGTAAGTGGCACTTACTCCATTATTTCCAAGTTTCTCGTCCCATGATGTTTTGGAATGGTAGTCAAAATCAAGTGTCCTGATGCTGCTACTACTTTAGTATAGTAGTATCTTTTCCCGGTGGCAAGAAATTGGTAAAAAAATATATCAAATTGAAATGAGAAATGCTCGTTGTCAACGAAATTGCATTCAAATTCAAAAGGCTTTTAATGAGTAAATTGACATCGGAGAACTAGAGCATAAAAAATAGGCTTTAAAAGACCAACATCATAAACGTTGTTGCAGAATTAGGTTTCAAGAGATTCGATTTTCTACTTTGTTGATTACCAACATTTCGATGGGGTAAAAAATAAATATAATAAACAATAATTTCACTTTCGAGGTTACTGATTTCTATACATGATAATGTCTGTTAAAGACGTAATATTTTAGAGAAGCTATTACAACAAACTCATTATAAGCTTTATTCATGTCATTTATGGTGAGGAGGATAACAATCATTCCTCACAACCATCCAAACTAAATCGAATTGACTTTCCAATAGAAATTACAAGAGTCTGGTCTAAATTTTCAAATTAGTTATATGAAACATTATATATTTAATTAAAATATAGAAAATACAAATATTTTTAAAATGATTAATATAAATAAAAGAATCTAAAAATATATTATTAAAAAAATGTGTTAAAAGTTGTGTGGGACAAGTAAATATATTTAAAAATAATTTAGAACATAATGAAAGATTTACCCCATTGTACGTAAAAAAATATTTAAAACGTGATGGGAAATTTCTTCTATAAATAAGAAATGTGAAAAAAATTCTATCTATTATTTAAAATATACCAAAATTTATTACATTCATATTCAAGGAATCTTCACGTGTTAATACTTCTCTTTTTTTAACACAATAGCCATCAACTAAATTTGATGATTCTCTGTTTTCATTTCTTTGTATAGAGAGTTTATCTCAACATATAACTATTTTTACAAAGCCACTTATTTTTTTCTCATTCAAACTCATTTGTCAATATACCAATATCTCACTCCATAAATAGAGTATCTATTATGTTGATATTTTGATGTAATTATGGAAGATATTCTTTTGTATTTGTATTGGTTAAACCTATAAAAGGTTATTGTAATCCTATTGTATAAATCTAGTCAAAAGAAATTATTATTTTATTGTTATCCTTATTGTAAAAGTCAAAACAAACCCTCTTAGGGGGTTGCCTCTTTTAGGGAGTCAATTATGTTTATAAATAGAGATCGAGCTCTTCTCATTTGTAAACATACACAACTCGTCTTCTCTTGTTTATTTGGAGCATAGAAAATGAGATCTAACGCAAGAGGTCTTCGTTTCTTCGTCTTTGGTATCTTGTTCTCGGTCTATTTGTGGAGAGCTATAAGGTGACATTGTATTGGTTGACATAATCGATACTAAAGAATTGGTTGTTAGATTTTCTCCCCTACAAGGGTTTCCCTGGATATATCTTGTGTTCTATTATTGTTCATCTGTCAGTGATCCTATTACATCCAATTGTTAATGAATGTTAAAGAAGATAATTGTAACTTTTAAAATTCGAACATCGTATTAGAGAAGGCCTAAATAGAAGGAAGTTCACATATCTAGAAGAAAAAATGAGCCATTTTTCTTGATATAAGTGGCTTCAGGATAATGCATGACCACCATCAAATGCGCCCTAGTGGAGCACATCTTTTCCCTTGATCAAATGTCCATAATCCATAATTTGTGATTTAGGGGCATGATGACTACCAGGACCAAGATTAATGAGAAGATGGAGGGAGATGATAAATTCATAGCTTGGAGGTATAGAGTATCCCTCCTCCTAGAAGAACATTATCTAGACAAGTTCACTAAAGAAAAGGTTTCAGAACCAGAGGGAGATGATGCTAAAGCAAAGCACAAGAAGGATATGGTCAAATCAAAGAGGATTATTGCAGACTCCATTAAGGACCATCTTATTCATCACATATCTTCATTATACACTCGAAAGGAAATTATGGATTTATTAACCTGAATATTTGAAGGAAACAACATGAACTGAAAAATGAACTTGAGAACTCAGTTAAATAATGCGAGGATGAAAAATTCAGAAACCATCCACTCTTACTTCTTAAGAGTGAACCAAATCAAAGAGTAGATATAATCCATTAGTGATACAATGAATGGAGAATAAATGGTGATGACCACATTGAATGGATTCCCAAGGTCATGTGATGCATTTATTCAACAGATATGCTCAAGAAGGAAGATACCAAAGTTCAATAGGCTATGGGAATATTGCGACCAAGAAGAAGCAAGGACAACAAAAAGAGAAGAGAAGATGACAGATGATGATCAATCCCTAGTTGTCCACATAAGGAAAGGAAATAGAAAGAAAGAACCCTCCTCACCCAAGAAGTTTCAAAAGGATTGAATTAATAACCCAAATATTAGAAGTTTATGTTGTGAGAAAATGAGACACATTGCTAGGAATTGTTCTCTCATTTAGAGACCAAGAGAAAATAAAGGAGGTGAAAGGCATCACATTCATACACTTGAAGACAATGAGCCACCCAAGAAGGTTGCAAAGGAAGATGAATCAAGTGATGAGGAGTATGTTCTTATCCCAGTCCTTATAGGAACTATCACTCATGGAAGTGACATTTTCCTGGTGGAGAGTGGTGCTTCTAAGCACATGACAGGTTATAAAGACTCCTTGTCTAACCTTAATCATAAGGATTCACCACACAAGTTGAAATTGGGATATGAATATCAGTATATGATCAAAGGAGTAGGATAAGACTCCTACAAGTTAGACTCAAGAAATCCAATAAAGATGAAGGAAGTTGTCTATGTTCCTGAATTGAGGAAGAACCTTATCTCAATTTCAGCATTGGATTTGAAGGGTTACAGAGTTGCATTTGATGATGGAAAAGTTTTTATGTGGCCTAAAGGGAAGACTTTTGATAATGCTATGGTGATTGGAGTTTAAGAGGGAGGAATCTACAAATTGAAAGACCGATCAAATTCATCATTAATTCATGACATCGTGAATCCCAGTGAATAATGTAATATGAGATTTTCTCACCTACATTTTAAGGCCCTACCGAGTCTGATCAAGATGGTTATGGGACTACCAAAGATCCCAGAAAAATCTGATGGTGTGTGCAAAGATTTCATACAAGGAAAGGATGTGAAGCACTCATTTTCCAACAACGATAGTAGAGCCAAAAGAGTATTGGACATCACTCACTTGGATGTGTGTGGACCGATGTCAACAAATTCACTAAGAGGAGTGGAAGATAAATACCTTGCGATCAGTTAATGGAGGAGAATTCACTTAAGAGGAATTCAAAGAATATTGTAATGAAGCTAGGATTAATAGGGAGATTTCTACTCCCTACAATCCTCGGGAGAATGGAGTAGTAGAAAGGAAGAATCAGACAATCATGGAAGTACTAAAGGTTATGATCCATGATAAATATCTACCTATGGATATGTGGGAAGAAGAAAAAAAGAATGCAATGTATGTGCAGAACATAAGTCCCCACAAAGTACATGAAAACAAGACACAAGAGGAGATATTTTCAGAAGAGAAGTCAGAAGTCAACCATCTAAGGATATTTGGCTTCTCTGTATTTGAGCATGTCCCCAAGGAAAAGAGGAAAAATTGGATCCATCCGGAAAGAATGGAATATTTTATAGTTATAGTGACACATCAAAGGCATACAAGATATATATTCCCAGTCACTGTCGAGATTAGCTGAGATATCACCTTCAATGAGAGTGCATCTTTAATAAAATAAAAAAAGGACTATGCAAAAGAGGTTCATGAGGAGGCGAATGAAGTTACTATAGTTCCAAAGGTAGAAGCAATTGAACTAGAGGAAGTAATTCATGGGGATAATGACATGGAAGAACCTCAGAGGCCAACATATATTTCTTCTCGCAAGAGAATACCAACTTGGGCACATGAGCTTATCAGATATTCTAAAAGATATGGTAGCCCATAAAATTTTCTCAGGGAAAGTAAGAATCCAAAATTGTATTCCAGCTATGTGGCATGTTTGTGTGATATCATGGATACAAAACCGTCTAGTTTTGAGGAGGTTGCAGAAAAGACAATATGGAAGGATTCCATGGGGAAGGAATATCAATCCATAGTAAAGAATGATTTGTGGGATGTGGTCCCTAGACCGAAGAAGAAATAAGTAGTAATTTCAAAATGGATCTACAAGACAAAACATGCAGTTGATGGAAGTATTGAAAAGTATAAGGCTAGATTTGTGGCTCAAGGATTCCTTGAGAAGGAGGGAATTGATTATGAGGAGAAATTTTCTCCTGTGGCAAGATATACCTCGATCAATACTATACTTTCATTGGCCATAGTAATGAAATCAAAGGTGCATCAGATGGATGTGAATACAACCTTCTTGAGTGGTGAAATAAAAGAGGAAGTATATCTGGAGAAATGACAAGGCTTGGATGTACATGAAAGGGAGACACATGTGTGCATATTGAAGAAGGATTTATATGGATTAAAGCAGGCACCGAGAGCATGGTATGGTAGGATCGACAGTTTTCTGACAAGCTTAGGATTTACAAAGAGCACTGCAGATCCTAACCTTTACTTTAAGGTTGTGGATGATGGTCCAATAATACTACTGTTGTATGTGGATGACCTATTTCTAACAGGTGTGGAAAATCTCATATTAGAGTGTAAGAGAAAACTCGCAATATTTCGGGTTGATGCATTACTTTTTGGGACTCGAGGTATGGTAGAAACATGATGAGATCTTTCTAAATCAAGGGAAGTATGCAGTGGAAATCTCGAAGAGGTTTGGGATGTTGGATTGCAAGGAAATGACAAGTTGTTGCAGGATATGACTTCAAAGAATGTGGATGTCACTTTATACATGAAGATGGTGGGTTTGTTGATGTACTTGACAAACACGAGACATAATATATGCTTTTTTGTAAAAACCCTGAGTCAGCATATGGAGCAGCCTAGGCAGGTTCATTTGGTTGCAGAAAAACATGAGATGAGGTACCTTAAGGGTACATTGGATTATGGTCCCAGGTATGTGACAAACCATGAGTTTGGGTTATATGGATATTCAGATTCAGATTGGGCCAACAATATTCTTGATAGGAAGAGTAATTAAACATATTTATTCAGTATTGGCTCCAATATGGTTTCATGGACCAGTGGGAAAACATCATGCATAACACTCAATACGTTTGAGGATGCATATGTGGAAGCATGTGAAACATCTAGAGAAGCAGTGTGGCTTTAAAAACTATTGTTTGGGTTATTTGGTATCAAATTGGAGGCGACCTAATCCAAATTTTATGAGCATAATGAAATGAATGCAGATTATTAAAATATGTTTAACACAGAATAAAAAAGATACAATAAAACTAGTTTCTATTTATTAAGGAAATAAGTTGAAACTATAAAATGCAGGGGAAAACAAGCTTCCTATAATGGTGACGGCTTATCTCTGAGAAGAGATGTGATGATTGTGCTCATTTGCAATAACACAATTACAATGAGACTCTAAAGGACTTTTTACAACAAGCTTGAATGCAAAAACCATAGAAATCCAAAAACCTAAACCTAGGAGATGAAGCGCCAAAAGTCATGTGAGTTCCGTTGGGGTAAGCTAGTACATCAACTTCTGAGGGTCGTAACTTTTTCATACGATCTCTGTTTTAGGCACACGATATCCCATTGGAAAGGTCTATCCAAGGAATACACATATTTTTGTTAGACTCTAACATCATCTACATCCTAACTGTGGTGAGCCCTGAAAACATTGTTTAGGGCCTCAAAACGGCCCCAAAAGTTGGGGACCCAAAAACTAGGAAAAAAATTCTAAACTAGAAAAATACCAAAATGAGCTAGTTGGAATAAGTGGGAGGATAGAGAAATACATATGTATCAATCATCCCCCCTTAGGAAGAAATGGTCTCCATTGCGTTGAGTTCCCCCATCATATGAGGAAATTTTTGCTGAATTTGGCCTCGGGTGAGCCACTTGCCTTGGTGCAGGAGATGTCCTACTTTGACAACTCGATAAAGATGAATACATTGATGTCGATTTCCCTTCACCTATGTGTCCACAATATGATCACTGGATTATTTTTGCATGTAGTCAGGGTTGAGATCTGTTTGTGTCAACTTCTCTGCTATCTCATAGGTGTCCAATAATGGTGGGAAGTATGGTCGAAGGAGAGACACGTTGATTACTGGGTGCAGGCCAAGGAAAGGAAGAATGTTGAGCTCAAAAGAATTGTCACCCAAAACCTTGGTGATGATGTATGGCCCCGATCAGAGTGATTGAAGCTTCCGATGGGGCCCTATAAGGTGTTCTTTTTAAAAGTGCAACCAAACTTTGTTGCCCACCTGAAACTTATGTGGCACCTGGTGTTGATCATGACGCTGCTTGTACTTGGCATTGGATTTTTGTAAAATATCATGAACATGTTGGCGGATGTGCTAGATCCACTCAATAAACTGGGCAGATTTGTCAGCTTCAGGTGGATTAGGGGATGAGTCGGCTGAGTTGCCACCAAGGGTAGTGCAACATCCATGGGGGCCAGTGGTTGGAATGCCAATCCCACCTGAAAGGGATTGTGGCGAGTTGAGATATGCAGGGCTTAGTTGTAGATATGTTGGACATAGGGAAGACTCTCATCCCATGTGTGGGGGTGCTTGGAATGGTACATGTGTAGGATATGCATGATCATTCGATTGATGTGGGGGTGGAAGGAAGTGGATTTGGTGATCTTGGTGTCCAACAGTAACTAGAGGCTCAACCAGAATGTGTTGATGAATCAAATGTCCCGATCTGAGACAATGGTTTGTGGGATTCCAAAATGTACCCATACCTTTTAAAAGAAGAGCTTGGTAGTGGCCTCTGTTGTGATTCTCTTCTTACAGGAAGCCATAATCTCCATCTTGGAAAAGTGATCAACAACCACAAAAACACAGTGATTTCCCCTCTTGGTGGACGGGAGGCCTGACATGTAGTCCATTGATATGGATTCCCATGGAATGTTAGGAGTAGGAAGAGGGGTGTACAAGCCATGTTTATTAGTGGTCGGTTTGACAATAACATAGGTGATGTAGGACCTGATATACTTGTCGGCATCCTGTCGAAGTTTTATCCAGTAGAAATGTTTCTCCAACACTACCACCATCTCTTCGACATCGAAGCGTCCTGCCACCCGACTATAGTGAGCTTCTGAAATCATGTTCGCTCACTCACTTTATGGAACACAAATATGTCGCATACAACACAACATCCTGTCCTAAATATGGACATTAGCGACAATTGATTTTGCGCCAAACATTTGGTAGGTGCTGGAGAATTCAGGGTCTATCTCATAGAGGTGGGGACATCCACAGGTCTCATCGATGCAAGAGTCTAGCACCATGGTGAGTGCCTTGAATGGAGGTCGGCTGAGGAAATCAAAAACTTTATTGGTACTTCTTCTTTTATACTTCATGTTGAGGTGGAACTGTTACAAGTATGTGGACCACTTCTGATGGAGGTCATTCTGCAATTTTCCTTGTGTCTCCATGAACTACAGTGGATTATGATCAATGTGGATGACTTTCTCCTTCCCAAGAATGTAATATCTCCACTAGCGATAATATTTCACGATGGAGTACATTTATTTTTCATAAGTAGGGTACTTACAAACAACAACTGATAGTGTTTCACTATGATACGCCATGGGGTGGTCGTGTTGAGTGAGAATGACGTCCACAACATAGTGTGTTGCATCTATCTCAATCTCAAAGGGTTGTTGTAGGTTTGGTAATGAAAGTACTGGGGATGAGAATAAGCAATTCTTGAAATCATCAAAATATTTTTGTTGGGACAAGCCCCACACAAAGTTTTCCTTACCACCACCCCTAGTTGCTTGGTTGAGGGCCCATGCGATATGAGAGAATCCCAACACAAAATTGCGACATAAATTGGCAAGGCCCAAGAAGATTCGAAGCTCGGTGATTTTGGTTGGCGTTGGCAAATCACAGATGACCTGGATCTTGGTTGGATCCATATGCACACCATGTTAATCAATGATGTAGCCTAGGTAATAGACCTTATCCATGTCGAAGGATCATTTTTCCAATTTTTCACATAGCTTGTGTTGTCGTAGGGTGTGCAAAACCTACCGAATATGTTGCAAGTGCTTCAACCAAGTCTTGTTGTAGATGAGGATGTCATCCAGAGACACCACTACAAAATTATTAGTGAAAGGTCACAGGATATTGTCCATCCTCCTCATGAAAATTGTTGGAGCATTTTTCAAACAAAAGGGCATGACCAACCATTCAAAAATAACTTCTTTTGAATTGAAGGCAGTCTTCCATACATTTGTATGTTCTATTAGGACTTGGTGGTAGCCATAATTCAGATCAATCTTACTAAAGTATTTGGCCCCGTGAGTTTATCAAGGAGTTCATCGATTCGGGGAATCGAGTATCGGTTCAGGACTGTGATTTTATTTAGGGCCCAGTAATCAATGCAGAGTCGCTAGGTCCCATATTTCTTCTACAACAACACGATTAGTCTCCCACAAGGCAATGATATGGGACATATGTGCCCCTTTTGGAGCAGTTCTTGTATTTGCCTATTGATCTCCTGATTTTCTAACAAAGAGTGGCAGTAGAGTGGCCCATTGGGTAGCAGTGCATTGGGGGTCAGATCGATGAAATGCTTGACCTGGAAGTGTAGAGGTACCCCGGTAGGTGAGGAGAAGATATTTGAGTATTCTTCCATGACCTTATCACTTGCTTCTGTTGTGTGGAGAGATCGATTGCGGAGGCCCTAGATGTGGCTGCGATATTTTTCTCACTCTGAGAGAAAATCATGAAGAAGACAAATTTATCGGTCTCATAAATGACCTTCCTTAGTTTCTTCATAGAGATCAAGGAAATAACACTAGGTGGGACTTCCTCAAGTATCTTGTACAATTTATTGTTCAAATTAATAATAACAGTACGAGGCCTAGGCTCATATACAACATGATGTTTCCATAAATAAGGTTGGCCAACAGAACATTACAAACTTTGAGAGGAGGAACATCACACAACACCTCGTCTGTGAAGGGCTTAATGTTGTATGAAAATCTACATTGTTGGATGACGTGGAGATTGCTTGCTTGGAAGACACATCCAATGGTGTAGGGTTGAGAGTGCG
This sequence comes from Picea glauca, assembly GCA_000966675.3. Lineage (NCBI taxonomy): Eukaryota > Viridiplantae > Streptophyta > Pinopsida > Pinales > Pinaceae > Picea > Picea glauca. Next base: position 111,351 of record JZKD02S0784356.1, on the reverse strand, counting down.
GCGTTGTCGGTAGGGCTAACCACTTGGCCACCTCTACTGACATGAGGTTCTTCTGGCTACCTCTATCAAGGAGTAAGTGTAGTGGGGTGGCTTTTACCCACATTTGTGAATGGAAAAGGTGCTCGTCTTCTTCTGGCTCGTCTGGTTCATCGGACTGGAGCTTGGTGGTAGCGACGGTGGCATCGGGTTTTGCGTCAATGATCTATCTCCCCCTTTGATGTTTTGACTCATATTCAGAACCCTCATCTAATTCATAGGCTTTCACTTTAGCCACCAATGACTGCTTTGAGCGATAATAAACAGTTTTATGCCAAGGGCTCTTATGGAAGCCACAACACTTCCCGGTATCTTTCTTTGTCTTTCTGATGTCCTTATTCTCTTGAGACTTGGACTGGTTGTCCTGATGCTATCCATATATTCTTTGTCCTTTTTTCTGTGGGTTAAGGCCACCCTTTCCGAGATTTTGTTGTGTGGGGTTCCGAGGCTCAAATTGTCGAGTCTTTTGTTTGAGCTTTTGCTCGATTTTGACGACATATCCATAGGCCACGCCAAGGATGAGATGTCTAGAAATTCCATTTCGGTATGGATGTATCTATGCAAAGCACCACGATACTTGAGCACTATATGTTGCTAAAAATATTTTAAACCCAACTTGGTGCACAAGGTATGGAAGATATTTTTCAACTCTGGCACTTCTTGGCCTCTTTCTTGCCGCAGTGTGGTCCATTTTTTATACAAGTCATCATAACTTCTGACAGGGTAGTATTGTTCCTTAATAACATTCTTGAAGGATTCCTAGGTGGTCATGACTATAAATAATGAGGGTTCCTCTGTTTCATTTTTCTCAAAGAACGTTTCCCACCAATATTTGACACGGGGAACGACTTTAAGGAGTGCAAATGTAATATTTTCTCTATTCAAAAAGTTATGGACAGAAAAATACCCTTCTAGTAGATTCAGCCATTTGTTTACAACATCTGCATCTATTTGACCTTCAAATATAGGAATATAAAAGTTTGTTTTTACCTTAAAGGGGGTGGTGCCTTCGCTTGAGGAAGATGCATCGCCTTTTAGTAGCCACCAAAGGATTTGCACAAAACTATCCATTATCTCGTTCCTTTGTTGCGTGAGGGATTCCTCAAGAAAAATTTTGAAAGGATCTGATGTCCCATCGTCTTTATTTTCTCCCACCATGAGAGGTCGCTTGGACATGAGAGAGTTTTTTTCCTTAAGAGAAACAAGCTCGAGACCCAATTCTTTGTACCCTGAACTCATTGGGGACATGCATCAAGAATGACAAGGAGAGAGAATTATGGTACCATTTATCCATATTTTATGAGAATAACGAAATGAATATAGATTATTAAAATATTTTCAACACAGAATAACAGAGATACAGTAAAAATGGTTTCTATTCAATAAGGAAATAAGATGAAACTGTAAAATGTAGCGGAAAACAAGCTTCCTGGAATGGTGGTGGCTTATCTCTGAGAAGAGATGTGATGGATGCACTCATTCGCAAGAAGATGATTACAATGAGGCTCTTAAGGCATTTTTACAATAAGAATGAATGCCAAAACCCTAGACATCGAAAACCCTAACCATAGGAGATGAAGCGCCAAAAGTCATGTGGCCCCCGTTGGGTCAATCTAGTACATCAACTTCTAGGGTCGTAACTTTTGCATACGATCATCATTTTAGGCGCATGATAACCCATTGGAAATTTATATCCGAGGACTACACATGTTTCTATCAGTCTATGACTCTATCTACAATTTGACTGCGGTGATCCATGAAAATGATTTTTAGGGTCTCAATGCGGACCCAGAAGTTGGGGACCCAAAAACTAGGAAACAACTGCCAAACTAGCAAACTACCAGAATGAACTAGTTGGACTAGGTGGGAGGACACCAACATCCATCTAGATCAGGACTTGCATTTGGTGTGATAACTAGAGTTTCATGAAGTTGTTAGAGAATCTAGTGTTCCATGAGAGGTTGAAGCATATCTATATCAAATATCACTATATCAGGGATATGGTGTAGAGGGGAGCAATGAGGCTCCAATATGTGATTACCAAGGAGAAGGTTACAGATGTGTTGACCAAGCCACTATCGAGGACGAAGTTCAAGCACTTTAGGGACAAGGTTGACATGGTCCCCCTTCGAAGGAAGTGATGAAATACATATGCCTTATGGGGTAGTGGATGTCCTAGGGACGTCTTGTATCTATTTGAGAGATACCCACATGCCTTGGATGCATTGGCTGTGAAGTCACATGGATGCACATGATGAGGTACAGATGCATTGCGGGGTAGTGGATGTCATGGTGACATATTGAAAATATTTGAGAGCTACGCACAGGCCTTGGATGCATTGGCTATGAAGTCATGTTGTACTATAGATATCCAATTATATATGGATTCATATGTTCAACAATCAATGGTCATGAGCTCCTGTGGCAACAAAGAATACCTTCCTAGTTAAGAGGGAGTGTTGATATTTTGATATAACTACGAAATATATTCTTTTGTATTTTTATTGGTCAAGCCTTGACAAGGTTATTGTAATCTTATTGTATAAATCAGCTCAAAAGAAATTATTATTTTGTTGTTATCCTTATTGTAAAAGTCAAAACAACCCCTCCTAGGGTTGCATCTTTTCGAGAGTCAATTATGTGTATAAATAGAGGTTGATTTCCTCTCATTTGTACACACACACAACTCACCTTCTCTTATGTATTTGGACCATAGAAAATGAGGTCTAGTGTAGGAGGTCTTGGTTTCTTGGTCTTTGGTATATTGGTCTTAGTCTATTTCTGGAGAGCTATAATGTGACATTGTACTCGTCAAATGAATCTATACTAAATAATTGATTGTTGGGTTTTCTGCCCCATGAGGATTTCCAAGGATATATCTTGTATTATGTGATTGTTTATCTTTGAGTAATCATTTTACATGCAATTGTTAATGAATGTTAAAGAATATAACTATAACTTCTAAAATTTGAACATATTAATGGTTTCTTCTTTTGTATGCACTTCTTTGCTTTACCTTTCATGGAAATAATCATAGTTGTAAAAATCAAAAAATTTATCCTTGTAAATCAATGTATTATAAAATATGTAATTTTATTTTCCACTCAACTTAAATATATAACTTTGGTAATGTAAAATGGATGACTATATTCAATTGCTTTACATATATAAAAGTGATATTGAAATATTTTATTTAACCTAGACATTGAAATATTATTTTGGTTATTAATTGTTAGGTAGCTAGAGAGGTAGTGGGGGGGCCCAGAGGGCCCATATTTATAATAGTGGAGGACATTCAATGTAAGTTGGACTAGGTCCACTATATTATTAAATAAAGTTCACTATGGTAGTTAGACATAATAAATGGGTAGTTAGATATAATAAATGTAAGAGGACTTCTTAGAACCTTCTAAGAAGTCCTCTTACATTTATTATATCTAACTACCCATTGATTATGTCTAACTACCATAGTGAGCTTTATTTAATAATATAGTGGACCTAGTCAACCTGACATTGAATGACCTCCACTATTATAACTATGGGCCCTCCGGCCCCCCCCACTACCTCTCTAGCTACCAAACATTAATATTTTTTTAAGTGTCACTAAATATTCACCAAAACATTACACATCTTCCTTAATTAAAGATTCATGTTTACCACATAAAAAATTACACATCACCTTTTGTTGTAGAAAACACCTCCATGAAACGATAAAACATTGCAATTATAACCTCTAGTCATTCACAATTCTATTCTGAATTTGATATAGATATTCAAGATGCTCAATTATCCATCTAGATACATTTCGTTTAATTGAGATTGAGTGGAACAAAACATTATCAATTTCAACTATATCCATATTTGTTATTTATTGGCATTTCTAAAACGAGTTTACTCTATGTTTCAAACAATTTCTGCCATTCACAAATTTCCTCTCATCAAAGAAAGAATAACATCAATAAATCGATTCGGGATATCTTTCAATAATTAATATCTTTACATATATATTTTTCAATATCAATTTCAATTTGATTGTGTATATTGAGCAAAGTAATATGAGAATAATACAATGTAGAATGTGGAACATGATTCAAAAGTTGTTTAATTGTGACAATAAATTAAAATAAATTTTGTAAATATTAAAATTTACTTATGTAAATATTTAGTGGTATTAGTTTGAAACTTATGGAAGTTTATATAATTGGTGATAGTTTTTGTGACTATGTAAACCATTCCAAGATAGATATAAATCTATGAAGATCCAAATATACCAGGTTAAATAATAAAGATGAATATCTTTTTTTTTCATAGATGTTTCCTTGACAAATTGTTATTCAGTGATTGTTTTTTCTATGTAAGATGTTTGGTCTATGGAAGGAAGATGAGGAGAAACACAGTAGGGCTATGGAAGGAAGATAAGGAGGGATAGAGTAGACACCCTATCTTCCATTCGAAGAGAACATGAAAAGTTCGTCGTGAAGGAGAAAGACGACACGACTCCTATCCAAGCAATGAAAGAGAAAAAAGGAGGTGGCACATTTGTAGAGTAGGTCGGGGTTTCATAGTCTGAGAACATAAGTCACATATTTCACTCAATTTCAAAGTAAGAGGAGGCCTATGTCTAAATTGCAAAGCCCATGCGATGGTAGAGAAAGAGGAGGTGTCTCTCTCGGAGGAATATTGTGCCGATGGTTTCACATGAAAGGGAAAAGGAAAGATGATGAGGGTTCTTCTAGGAAAGATAGATCCCTCGAGAGGCCATGAAGTGAAGGTCGGATCGAGGATTTTATGGTGGAGGAAGTCATTGAACTGAGCTTGTCCATTGGAGGCTGTGTAAACTCTCATGGAAGAGAAACTCAAGTTGGTCGAGGTACTGTTTTTCTTTGTTAATAATGTTTTGTATTACTCTATTGCACTCATATACAACACACTTGAATAGGTGTTGTCATATCCAACTTATTCTAATCTTAGAGAGATAAAGGTTGAGAGAATCTCTCAATAGCCTCCAACAATCTCAAACCAATCCCAAACTTAGTACACAACACTAATGAAATAATTATATCTAACACCCCCCTTTAATGTTTACATTCAAAAACTTACAATAAAAAATTACAATATTTATCATTGCTCAACTGGTCTTCATCAACACTTAAACCCACTCTGCAATCTCACGATTTCCTTTCTTTCTTCACCTCAACTTCAAGTTTCACACTATACATATTTAAAGTACAAATGTTTCTAACCATCTTTGATGAACTTGTACAATAAACAATATTGAAAAACTCGGTTCAACACAGCTTCCATGAGAAACGTTGTCAAGTAGTGAAGCATCCTATGGACATACCTCCATATGTCAGATATTTTTCTTTCGACTATCCATCAGTTTCTAGAAAGGTAGTCTAGATAAAGAATGTCCTCAACATTCAATCATACAAGGTGACTTCTTAACAAACATAAGAAAAATTTTTCCTGAAACCGGGGCTGGCTGCTAGCTTATATCAAGAAACAAGCGTTCATTTTTCCTTAACACATAAATAACACACCCAGACAAAAGATCTAAATCCATCATCTTGGATCCATGTACTGCACCTACAACTTGTTAGAGTAGTCAATTCTAACAATCTTTGCTCTTACACATTGAGTTGACTAGACTCAATATGTTTCAAATTCCAATATCTCATACAATATTCAAGACACATTCATTGAATTTACAATCTCTCAAACTCACTAAACTGTAACACAGACTAATAAAACTATTAATTACTTTGTTTCCATTACAACACATACATGCATAAAATGCATAATTATATCCACCAACTTTGTTTCCTAATTGTTCCCTAATTATAAGTAGAAAGCAACAGAAAAAAACAGGGAGTTTGTCTATGGTGGCTCCTCCTTCATATCGATCCACAGTGGGATACCAAATGCCGATTGATCAAGGAAAATATTTTTGATGACCATTTTCTCCGAAGATACAACGATTTCACACAACACAGGTAGCACATCGTTTGCAACATTATCATCAACATTATGTACTTCTTTAATTCACACAAATCTTTATCTTCAAAAATCACAAGTGCTCAAACTATGAAATCCACTTTTCCCGGACTCTGAGCCCACATATTCAATCTATGCTCTTGATTTCCAGCATCTACCTCTAGCTCAGATCTCTTGCTCCAATACCAACATAGAATTGGAGATTGCAGAGAGACACACAAAAAAACACAGATAATAATATTTTGTATTACTTTATTTCACTAAGATACATCACACTTAAATAAGTGTTGTCAGATCCAACTTATTCTAATCCTAGAGAGAGAGAGGTTGAGATAATATTTCAACAGTCTCCAGCAATATCAAACCAATCCCAAACTTAGTACACAACACTAATGTAAGAATTATCTTTAACACTTCTTAGTGTCACAAAGGTTACACACTCTTTCATCCCATGGTGTTTTATGAATTGACCAACTCCAAGTTTCACTATAGAGCTTAGATTGGAGTCGAAATATATAAAATAAAATTGAATAAATTATTATTATTA
>JZKD02S0784356.1:69682-95654 GCA_000966675.3 Picea glauca | reverse complement strand
TCACCTTCCTTAATCCTTAACTGATGATACCCAGATCGCAAATCGATCTTTGAGAATACCGCTGCTCCTTTCATCTGATCGAAGAGGTCATCTATTTGCGGCATTGGGTACCTATCTTTCACTGTAGCATGGTTCAAATCCTTGTAGTCTATACAAAGTCATAAGGATCTATCCTTCTTCTTTACAAAAATTACCGGTGCGCCCCAAGGCAAGACACTAGGCCTTACTAGCCCTAAGTCTAGTAACTCCTTCAACTGCATTTGCAATTCACAAAGTTCCGATGCCGTCATCCGATACGGAGTCTTGGATATTGGTTCTGCACCAGGTTTTAGCTGAATAGTAAAATAAAGTTCCCTCTCCGGAGGTAACCCTGGTAACTCATTTGGAAAAACATCCTGAAATTCTGACAATACCGGGTACTGATCCAATGAGGGTCCCTTCCTTTCATTCACTACTTCCACTACATACAGTCGACACCCTTGTCTCAAGCATCTCTTGACCTTCATAGTTGATATAAAGCATAATGATACTTTTCTCTGTACACCCTGGATCTCTACTGGTTTTCCTTCACCATCGACACAAAGCACCTTCTTTGTGAAACAATCTACCAAAGCTCGATGAGCTGCTGACCAATCCATTCCAATGATTAGGTCATATGCCCCAAGAGCAGTGACATATACTTTCAATCTGGTAGTGCACACTCATAGGTCTACTATACGATTATCGACACTAGGTCCTACATCTTATTTTTCCCCCGAAGCCATCTCGACTTGTTGAAAGACATCGTGCTCGTAGGCTGCTAGCCCACTCCTTTCTGATGCAGTTGGTGAAATGAAACTATCTGTCGCACCAGAATAAAAAAAAATCTTAACATTGATACGATTTAGCGTACCTGATGACTCCACCACGGTGGATTGATGTTCGGCCTGGCGGTTATTAACCACTGCGTAAATCTGGTGGTTGCTTCTTTCTCTCCCCATCGGTGCCTTTCCTTCTCTATGAAAAAACCCTGGTTGTAGCTCTGGGAAGTCACGCTGGTAATGGGGTCCCCCGCACCCCCAATAGGTAACACCAGATTGAACCTGTGCATTGTTATGTGTCTGTCTTTGAAATGGGTTCCTTCCCCTGGAACCCCTGCCCCTACTAGCTGTTCCCCGAGATGGTCGTGGACCCTACGAATCCAGGGCGATGCGGAAATGTCGATCTTGTACCCCCTGTTAAGTTCATGTGTTCTTCCACGTAACGTGCATTTTCTACCGCCTCCGCTACTGAAGACGGTTTCCACATCCGCACCATAGCTCTTATATTCGAGTTCAATCCATAGACGAAGCGCTCTGCCTGTCGCTGGTCATTGTCCATATACGAAACATACTTGACTAGTTCCATAAACCTGATCTCATATTCTTCTACAGTCCTGTTTCCTTGTACTAAGGCATGAAATGCCCCTATCTGTTGTTCCTTGTAGTATGCTGGTAGATATTTCCTTCAGAACCTCTCCTCAAAAAGTTCCCAAGATACTGTGTCTAGGGTAAGGTGTAGTTGTCTTTCCAAGTTGGCCCACCAGTTCAAGGCACTGTCTCTTAACTGAAAAATTGCGATCTTTGCCTTCGAGTTGGACGCATAGTCTCTTAAGGAAAAACACCTTGTCATGCCTTCCAACCATGCTTCCGTGTGTTCACTGGCGCGACCTCCGACAAACTCTGGAAGTTTGATCTTCTGCAATTCTCGCGTGATGTATTCAAGTGGGAGTCCTCCCCCTGAATCCCTTGACGCTTCTGTATTACCCATTCCAGATGGTGGAGGTTCCACTTCAGTCCCTGTCGGTTGGCGCCCCTTTAAAGTCTCGTTAATGGCTTCCAACGAGCGCAGTATGAGGGCTAGTTCTGGCGATGGTGGTGGTGGCGCTGGTGGTGTTTGCGACAGCCGTGATGATGCGCCCCTGCCTCGACCCCTCCGAGTCCTAACCATATTGTATACTTTAACCTACATCACCCCAAAGTTGTCAGGGTGAGTTCAAGGATGTTTCATATTGGTGTTACTTAAACTTAGAAACAGGGTTAGGCGTAAGTTTTCTTTACTTGTCTGTAAACAGACGTTAATCCATCAGGGGATTAGCTAGGTTTGGGTTAGGATTAAGCATCTAAGCTTGGTTAACATCGAATTTTAAGGTAGATTAACCTTACACTTAAATATATTAATTAATTTAAAATTATTATTACACTCATTTAACCCAAATTAACCTTACTTTAATTTAAACTAACTTGACCTTATTTATATATAAATTATTTATACTAAATTACTTAATTTATTTTAAATAATTTTTAACACTTTAAATCATATATAAGAATAATTAAACGTACACACAAGGATTCGGGCACGCATGGGTTCCACGTGCTCGTCTAGCTTCCTCAAGCTTCCTCGTATCTAACCCCATCATTCTACACCTGTCAACTTTTCGACTCTCTACGCGTCCTTCCACTGCCTCCAGTTTCTCACCTGCGGGGACTTTCCTCGTATCATTCTTTGTCCACCACAGATCTGCCCCTACTCTGTTCAGAGGTTTCCATAATCTCCCTTGCCATGGCTCACATCCTTGCCATTGTTCTGAGCACCTTGCTAGTGCTGGGTATTGCTGTGTCTGCTGCCAGATCATTTGCAGAAACAGAGTATATTGATATGGTCATTGATAAGATCCAGGACCTGAAGTTCAGTCTCTCTATAATATTGGGAACCAATCCCAAGTCTGTACAATTTACAGAGTTCGCTCTTAGGTATAGTAAGAGGCACGATTCAGTCCGCCAGCTTGTGCATAGCTTTAGTACCTTCATGAAAAATGTTGAGTCAATTGAGTCAAGAATTTGCATAAACCTTCCTTACACTTTGGTACTGAATGGTAATTTCCTCCTTTGAAACAAAATGATTTGGTGCATATACTTTGTCTTCCGTATTGCTCACGGCCCTTTGCTCCTAACTGTGAAATTCCCCACTTAAATTTCGGGTTTCGGGGTTTCCTTATGCCCGATGCCGAGAGTTTCCTGTCCTCACGGATTCCCAATCTCCATATGCCGATGCGCTACCTTCTAGCTTTAGCCCTCCCTTGGCTATGATTTGGTCCATGCAACCCTGTCCTATGTGTCCGTAGTCCTATTCCCTGTCGGGATTCAGGGTTTCGCGACTTTCGCTGTCATGAACCTCTATCCTCACAGACTCTCGATTACCGATCTACTGATGAGGTACTTGTGCGTTAACCCTTCAGGCTAAACTCTTGGTCCATATGACCATTGTACCATAAGGCCACAGCTTTGTCCCTTACCGGGGTTTCAGATATCGCAATATCGAATTGCATGAACCCCATGTCTATGGAATTCTGGATATCGCGATACCCGATGTGCCTCTTCCTTGCATGTTAGCCCTTTCGGCTATACCGAGGTCCATGTGACCTGCACCTATATGAACTTAGTCATACTCCTCGTCAGAATTCAGGGTTTTTCTATGCTGAAACGCGCATGTCCTCTGGACTTGCGAAACTTTGAATTTTGATGCACGGTAACTTCGGCTAGCCCTCTGAGCTAGGCTCTCGGCCCACATGACCGTTGCCCTGTGATCACGACCTTCCCTCCTTTTGGGGTTTCGGAGTTCGCAGTTTCATAGTGCGTGGACACTTTGTCCACGAAATTCACGATATCCCGATGCCCGATGCGATTAAGTCTTAATTAAACATTCATTAATTAATTCTTTTAAATTAAGGGTTAAGAGTTAAGTTAATTACGTAGGGATTTCGGGGTTCACGATTTCGTCGTGTATGGACACCTTGTCCATGAAACTCGTGATATTCCGATGCGCGGTGCAATCTGTCACCTATCCACTGTTGACCCTTCCGTGGGCCCCATTTTCCCTTGGCTCATCGAGAAATCATGTTTCGTGATTTCGCAACTCTTGTTGCTATGTTCCACCCGATGCCAGCTGGCTTCCACTACAGAGCTTTCTATTTTTCGAAAAATCGAGTTTTGCGTGATCGCGAGTCTTGAACTCACAAGATCGGGTCTTACAAATCCCCGAACCCTGATGAATATTTACCCACGGGTTCCTTGCTTTTATCGGGAATTTTCTCGTCGGGAAATCGACACTTGTGCTATCGTGATCCTCTGTCCTCATGGATCCCCAACTCCCGATCCCCGAAGGTACTTGGCGTTGACCCCTACGAGAGTTGACCTTTTGACACCTGTCCTCCCTCGGTGTATCGGAGTTCGCGAGTTCGCGAATCCAAAACCTATGAGTTCTGGGACTTGTCTTTTCCTGAACCCCGATCTGCGATCGTTCGGTGTGATGCGACACCTGTCCACCACTCTAACCCTAGTGGTCCCCGCTCTGTCTTTGTACCCGCCAGGAAATCGCGTATCAGGATATCGTGATTCCCGTTGTCATGTGCATGGGACTTTCAATTCCCCGATTTCCGACTCTGCGGGATCTCCTGACACGTGTCCCTGTTTTTTGGGTGACTCTGATTCTATCGAGAAATCGTGGATCGCGATTTCAACATGCACGAGTTCTACACTCCTAAAATCCCCAATGGGTAAAATCCCGATGCCTCTCCAGAATGCTGACCCGTGTCCCTGCTGTGATCAACGGCTGGGATCTGTTCTCTGGACTTCGAGAACCACAAGGTCTCGATTCTCTGTCTTAACAAAACCCCAATGGCTCTGATATCTCGATGACTCTTCCAGGACTCCTCTTCTGCACACTAGGACTTAAACCCTGCACAACTTCTCGAGATCTAATGGCAGACGTGATTTCGTCCGAGATCTGATGGCTCAGATCCGTTCTCCTGCGTGATAGACAACTCTTCTTTGGGATAAAGATTAGTTGCATGAAACTCTTCACGGTGTAAAATTTCTCTCTTTGGCACGGTTAAAATTTATATTGGCCTATTGTTCTTGAGATTTTTACATTATTTAAAATTTCACCGAGGCTAATACAGGCAAGTAGTTTTCACACTTCCTGCGCAATACTTGTCTTCAAAATTTCCTTTTTCCGACTGCGCATTGGCAGTTCCTCATTTAGGTAAGTTCGAGATGAAGTAGGCCTTTTTGAGGTCTTGCAAAAGTCCTATTGTATTTTATATAGTGTAATTCATGCAGTTATTAAATTTTCCAACTTCAAGCCTTCCATAGAAGCTTCCCTCGACACTTCCATCGATTTCAGGTGTCTATCTTACCCGAAACTTCATTGACAAGTATTGCTTAAATAAAATTAAATTATCTCTCTTTTCATGCTTAATAGCTTTATTAGGATGCCTTAATGGTAGCCATTTCGTGGGAAGTGATCCTTCAAACTATCTAGTTTGCTGTCACTTAATTTAAAGGGCATTCCTTTAAATATTCAGACTAAGACTATATTATCCATTCATGATCCAGTTAAAGGGTATTACCTAAAGTTGTTGCTTGCGATATATGAGATTATTTGCTTGGGTAATGTAGGGGTACTACTTGTATATTTTTGGATGCTGTATCAGTCATATTGGGTCAAACTGAACGTGTTTTGTTTGTAGTTTAAGCGTGGCTGGAGTTAACACTCGGAGTTTTGGCTCTCAGGCCCATATTTTGAACTAAGACGCTCTGATACCATATGTAACAACCAAATATTTCTAAACATCATTAATTTTGATAAGCAATTTATTTCATAAACTGAACAATAACTTCATAGCATAATATTGATTTTCATAATAGCAACTTCAGTAACTTAGATTTATCAATGAATAATGATTTCATGGAAGAATGAAATAAACACATAGCTTAACAAGTACCTGGTTTTGATGCTAATTTTTGTTGCCTCTTTGCCTTGCTGCTGCTGCCTTCCTGCTACCTGATACCCAGATCAATCCTGCCACAAACAAGAAAATAACTACCCAAAACTACTGTCCTCCCTGTCAACTAGGAAAACTACCTAGCTCCAGGATATCTATGGATATCCCGGCCTTCGTGCCCAAAACCTCCAGCAACTCAGTGCCTCAACTGATCAAAAGCCACAGCCAGAAACTCTCTGCTCACAGCAAGTCCAACGATCCTCCAGAATCCATCCTCCGTCCAATGTCGAATCCCCAGCACGTAAACCTCCCTTCCTCCCTTATCCCTCCTTCACCGACTCCCCCTTTACTCCCTTACCTGCCCTCATCCTCGTCCCTTATCCCTCCATTAATGTTTCATCTTCTCGAGACTAATAGGTTATTCCTTCTTGCATACTCAACCATTTTATAACATATTTCATTGATCTCTTAGATTTATTTCTCAAGTCATTACATGTGATCTGTAGTTAAATTATTACTTAGTCAACCACAATTATATTCTTTAATTAATTTTACTTTATAATATTTAAACATTTATCCAACTAGGGTCGTTACATTTCTCATGTATCTGTTGTCAATGCTACTCCTAAAAAATCACAATTTTTTAATATCATTCCTTGATACCACCGTAAGATCTTCGATTAAATATGAAGGAAATTTAACTTGTTTTCATTGAGGTGTTTTGACAAACACTTTTAAGATAAGATTCAAAGACTTTACCAAATAGTTTATTTGGATTATCCCATAGAATTGGAGTATTTCTAATGCATTTGTGTTGTTATCAAAATTTGTTTAATCTCCTTATAATCTCTTTGCATGTTGGCTGTTATAGATTTGCATTAACTATTATGCTTACCGCAACATATCTAGTGTAGAGATTTCATCAAACAATTGTTGAAAGATTGTTGTAGCTTTAATTTTATTTATCTCTTCTGAGTTTTTATTTTTTAGGACAGAATATAATAACCTGAAATATATATCATAATAAGCATAAGGAAGATGCCAAATATTACTTCAAGAATCTCACATGAATACCTTCAAACCCAACTTTTATGTAGATATTATATGGATGTCACTGTGCACTGCAAATTCCATATTTGTATAAGTTGGAGAATTCGATATATATATATGGAATATATAGTCAGTACATGTTCATAAGATAACAAAATATCCTCCTAATAAAACCCACTAATATCAACAACAATATGTGAGAATTCCTCGACAAGGGGTGGTTACAAAAAAGGGGAAATGCCCATTTCTTCCGCCTACATGGATTTGTTGGAATCATGTGAATGTAAGATCTGTAATAGGTGTTTTAACTTCCTTATTTCCACCAGACTTGCCTCTAATAATTCTGCCAACTTTTGCAGCAATGGCGCTCTAAATACCATTCGCCTCACTCAATGGAATACTCAACCCACAACCCAAAATTGTTCCAAGGGAATAGCACTCATCCTCTAAGGAAAGTGTATCCTTGATCATGGGAAGATTCACCCTTTTCTTGTGTTTCTTCCCAATCTAGAAATCTCCTTTCTAGATGAGAATACTCCCTACAACATGTCATCCCCAAACTCAATGTTGTAGTAACCAGAAAAACACTCTTCTAAGAGAAACCTCTAATACCAAGTCGAACCACCCAACAAATCAAGTAATTCGCCCCCTTCAGTTGGGTACGTAATTCCTCCTTATAAAGATATTCGTTCAACTAGAATACAATGATTTCCTTGTAAGAATTTTCCCCATAGGGAAAAAATAAAATACAAGCAATAGATATCCAAATACATGCCAATGTATTGGCTAAAATGGACATGGTCACTAAAATAAATCCTCCAAGTTAGAGTGCGTATTTCACCACTGAAACTAGCCCATGGGTTTTCTCCCAAAACCCTAAACCCATAGCTCCAAGGGCTCTCTAAACTCAACTCAAAAAAATAACAAGCATAATGAGAGAGAGGCCCCCTCATTTCCTTTTATAAGCCTCTCATGAGAATCACTTAAAATTATTAAAGTGATTTCTAAGGTTATTTCTCAATTAATTGAAAGGTCACTTAATAACCTTTTCTTTTAATTACCTAATTCCACTTTAGAATTTATCTTTAATAAGCCAGTGACATCAAATAATCTCCATAATCTCCCCTTTCCCACTGATTATATCCTACAAGGAGAGTTTATAGGCTATTCCATCATCCTCCATGGAGTCATTTGGAAAGGGACATTAAAATATTAGAATCACATTTAAACACAAGCATCGTCTATAGTGGTTGCAGTGATTTAGTCTATGGTTATTATTTTGGATAAGAGGAGACCTACCTTAGGTTATGTCTTACAAGAATGCAATGATCTATTGGGTAAGTTTGGAAAAGTATAGGATAAGTTGTTCTTTGGTGGTCGAATCATTATGCATTTGACTAACGGTCCAACATACAAAAAAGGGACAATGCATGAGTTTGTATGACAAGTTACTGATGGAGGCAGAATGGTCCATACCAGAGAAAATTGTGAATACATGTTCACGTAACCAGTAATTTTAGAGAATTTTCATAGCTGCAATGGTGTTTGGATTCTCTTGGCTTGCAAAAAAGGTGATGAATAGTCTTGGGGAAGGTATTAGGTAAATTATTCTCAAGGTGGAGATTATTAAATTGTGACAAAAAATTAAAAGAAAATGTAAATACTAAAATTTACCTATATGTAAATATTTAGTGGTGTTGATTTATGAAACCGATGCAATTTTTTATAACGGATGGTAGTTCTTGTAACTTTGTAAAAGGTTCCAAGATAGATATAAATATATGAATCCCGAGAAATATATTGGGCTCGAGGGGTAATCCTAATTGTAAGCCTATCTTGAATAATATAAATATTGATACCTTTCCCGATGGATGTTTCCTTGACACATTATTAGGATTTGAGTCTATATTTTTTCTGTTTTCTCATATTTCTTGCATTAAATTATTGTTTCGGGCTCTAAATCCAGTTTTTTTTTGCATAATTATAGACAAATTTCGTTCATTTGATTCATAATATTGATTCAACGTTTCACCCAAACCAGTCTCTTTCCTTAATCTTTATTTTTTAATGAAGAAATGGTGTTGAAAGCCATGACCATTTAACTTCAATACAATATTCATAATTTTCATTACCCATTACATACCTTATAAAGTTTATAGATTCCATATTTCTATACATTTTAATTTTATGGTTCTAGGTGGATTTAATTATATAAGGTAGATTTCCATTCTTCATGTATTTTTTATCATTAATTCAACAATTAATTGTTGGCTCCAAGTCCCAAAGCTAGGGTTCAAAAAATGTCACAAAAGAACACCCCATATGTGTTGATATATTCAATATTCAAGAACTGAATAAGATCTCACCCAAGATGTTTGTGAGAATCACAGAGAAGAAAAAATTGTACATTTCATGAAGGAATATTACAAACAAAAAACACATATCCTAGAACTATACATTAGATTCTTTCCATTCATATCAACATTCATATATGTAAATTACACTCTAACATATATAGAACACATTCATCCATAATAGAGATCATGTAAATAAGTATCAATTTGGGTTTCATTATTTTCCATAAATCATACAGAGATAAACATTGAGATATCAATTGGGTTGTATCCTTCTCAAAGACTCATTGACCTCAAACTAGAGACCAAAGAACTTGGATATAGATCTAGTTTCCCTCTCATATTACATTAGGAAGACTACATCATTTAAAACAAAAATATGAACCCAAGAAATTCAACAACCACAAAAAACACACAAATGGTTCATGTGCATTCCTTTTATCTCTCCATAAGCATCATAATTATAGAATCTCTACCGTCTCACTAACAACCTCAAGCATGACCAAGCATTTGGTTACAAAATTGGTTACTAATCATTACAATTTATCTTCGATCATTGGATATGAAAAGATGATTTTTTACAAGTCCTTGTGTGTTTCCTGAGTTGACACATGCATTGCAAAAAGGTTTCTGCATGTGTAATAGATACAAGTTGGTGTGCACTGAATATTGAATTTTCTGCGATACAAAACTTGTGGTGTGCATGGTACACAACTTGTGGTGCAAGCACATGTGGTATTGCCTAAACCTTGGTGCCAACATTCGCCAAACATTATTAGTGACTCATCCTCATGCCAACAAACCTCATTGTGGTGTGATGGAGGCGATGGATGTTACCTTCTGCATGAGTCAGGAAATGAATTCCTACAAGTACAAGTTGAATTGATCAAACAACTTGAGTAGATCCTTCATATCTTGGAAAAACAATTCAACCTATGTTGGTGTCATGGACCCTTGAGTAGGATTGATCTACTCACTTAACGCAATCACTGAGGTTTCCTTTGCTTATGCATCTGCAAGCATGTAGTAGTGTTTCTCAGCCTCTTATTTTTCTTCCAAGATGATAGCATAAAGGGTGTATTTCTTAGTCTGGGTAGATGTAATTTGTCAATAGATGATGGATATTTACATAATGGCATTCATGCATGTTGTAAATTGGAGGGAGGGAAATGATTGCTTTTTTTCAATGATGTTTGAATCATATGCATGTATTCAATCCTTAGTGATACTTATTTCAGGACCATTTTGTAGAAGATTCCAAATCTTTAAGCTGAGGTCGACCACCCCCAAGAATCCATTCACATGAGCTTTTCGTTGCTGAAAGAAATTCCCAAAGACATCAATCTTGTTGTTCGACTCCAACTGATATGATGTTGGGGTGTTTTTCATATTCTCTTCGGCTCAAAATTATTATCTTGTAGTCATTTTAACACCTCATACACCTTGACAATATTTCTTGGCATAGGGATGTCCAAAGATTCACCAAAAAAATTAGGAGGGTCTGTGTATACTTCATCGACAATGTTGATTAACAAGGTGTGTCCAACCACCTATGTTGCATCGTGTTGTTGGAATTCATTATGCACAACCATCTCCTATGCATGTATTAGACTATATACATGAATAGGACAGGCTCAACATGCACTTGATGTATCCTAACTCATTCATTATCTTTTCCATAAACACTTTTAGATCATGTGAAGTTACCTAAGCTAAAACCGACTCAGCATAAGTAAATGACTAAGGTGTTGAACTAGACGATGCATCAAAAATCATCAGTCCTAATGGAATTATCTATAGATCATGATTCTATGTACTTGTGCATGGTGATGTATCGTATCGGGTGTTATTGGTGACCATATGTTCATGGTGCTTAGGGTTGGATGTTGGTCTAGCAATATTGGGTGTTTGGAAAATCTCAACCAACCATTGTGATGACTCTCGATACAACAACTGTTGCACTTCCTAATTGGATTGTAACACCTTAATGATGCTTTGGACCAATGAGGGGGGGGGAGGGGGCTAGCTCCTAAACTTTAGTGTTAGTGTCTATGTATTCACGCTTTGTCTAAATGGTAAATATCCAAAAACTTGAAAAGTTTAGGTTCTTCTAAGATGGAGATGCATATCCATTGGGTGTGGAGCCAGTAGACAGGGACACAATATATTTGTTCCCTTTGAGGAAAAAATGGAGGTTGGGGTTGGCACAATTCATGATCACTTTTCTTTCCTGGGTGGAGATTTCCCTAGGGCTACATGCACTCATTTTTCATTTGTTCTCTGGTCCTTTACCTTCCCCTTTGGCCATGAGCTCCTACTTCTTATTTGTTTAGGAATCCAAAATATCTACTTCTTCCTTAAAATTGGGTTGCATTGACTATGATTGCTAGAAAAAACATTCTGAATGTCCTTCTCTATAATGAAAAATGAGAGAAATTTGAAAGATACTTGTTGGTCTATGTGTGGGATAATGAAACCATTATGACAATCCACTTAAAATAGAATGTAATCATCATACCTCTCAACTAGAATGTGTGGAATTCAGATAATGTTAGTATTCTCCCGAAGCTACGTTGTTCTTATGATAAACATACTTATTCTAATTGTACTACAATTCATTGAATTTAGGCATGAGGAAGGACAACATGACTTCTTTGTTATACTCCTATCCCATTGATGTCTTCTAAACTATCATAGAATGTGCGAGTAGAACCCAACTGTAATGGAAATTCTTCTCTAGGTCGTTTGCATCCATGGAGTATTGTATGAAATATTTCATTAAATACTCAGACCAACACATTTTGAATGCATATTTCCACTTCTAGGATGATCCTAAATGGGTACTCACCCCTCTGAAAATTCCAAAAAAAATTGTAGCAATGTAGTTGTTTGGTGAATCAAACTTTGTGATCACGAATAACTGAAATGACAAATCCTCTTGTCTCTCTCTAGGTACCATATTTTTGGTAGGCCTCTTATTGCATGATATATTATGCCACCATAACGTCAATATCATGCTCCCCTATTATGGGAAGGATGAGACTTCATGCATTATTTCCATGTTGACTCGGTATGTGTGGTCTAACTAGAATAATTCCTCATGTAACTCATTGAAATAGAAGAGAACATAAGAATTTATGTTCAGGCTACGTTCATGGAAGTGTGGTTGTAGTTCAAAACATTCAGGCTGACAACCTTTCCCAAGAAGGGTTCTCAGACATGCACTTCACTTGGGATTTATACCACTAGAATTTGGGTTTCCTTCACTACGTTTTCCTTTGGTCATGCATTGGTCTTGCTATATGTAGCCATCATTCTACTAAAATTTTAGCTCGACTAAACTTCTGGTACTGCCAAATTCTCTATGCTATTGATCATTTCTTTGAATCACCTACCCAAACCTAATTTGTAAGGGTTGAACTTGATGAAAAATTAGCACAAACTTGGGGGTATATTTCAATTCACACTACACTTTTATCTTTGGTATAAATGAATTGGTAGTGGTGCAATGGTAGCCTTAAATACCTATGTGGGTCATTTTCGTCCATCACTTTTTCTCTCATAGTAGTCCACTTTAATTTTCACCCCATGGTTAATGCTTCCATAACTATTTCCATTTCCCATGAAACCGTAACTTCTCATATCCCAAACTGTGTATGTTTTGACCATCTCTTTAGCCCATGGGTCTTGTTGTCCACCTGTCTCATCTATTTTTCTTGTCCAATGGTCTTTATTATGGATTTTAATCCACAAAATTCATAGAATTTTCTAAGTTTTCTCAGATACAAATTGTCTTATCCCATTTACTAATTATATATCCAATCCTTCTAATCAATGAGCACTTATGAATACCTATACTCCTATCTAGATCCTAATATACCCTAACACTTTGAAATATTTTGAATTCATGGTGAATTCAACCCTTGTGGGTCATATTACGTCTTTAGTTGACTACCATTAACCAATCCTTGTAATAGGGGTTGACCATCAAGCGTTTCCAACTTCATTTTTCTAGCTTCACTAATGTAAAAATTCCTAAGGGTCATAACCATCACATTTGAATATTAAAAGGGTGCTTCATAAACTTACTATCATAGAGTAATACCAATGATCCTAATTGTAGAATATTACATTTAATGTTGTGATTGTGATAGACATTTTGTCATTGTTTATTAACTATATGGTTGTATAGTGCAATCAATCAATCCTCTTATAATTCAAATAAATCGTCCAACTTCCATTTCACTGAATGGTCATTTGACATTTGTGTTGCAACTCTAATCCTAAGGTTTGGTACCAGAAATCTTAATGGCATCTCCACTTCCTTCCCATAGACTAATCTAAAAGAAGTAAGCTCAATCTCTTGAAATTTTTTCTATACACCCACAACATTGTTGGAGCCCTTTTGGCCCAATCATTGCATTGTACATTGGACCAATGAAAATTTTAAGGGTGAAATTTTGCACATGGGAGAAATTATGGGGTTTTAAATTTTGATTGGGTGAATTTTTTGTGCTGTAATTATTTTTATCATTTGCCCCTTATTTATTCCAAAAATTTCAATGATAATGAACAATCTCACATTGCAAAATATAGCTACCAACAATGCAAAAATAACTTCATATCCCAATCTCTAAGAAACACACCAATGAATACGTTTTGGTGTGCATAAATGGATGAGAAGAAGGACTTGGTGGAGTCCTTACTCAAAATGGAAATGTTATTTTCTATGATTCTACGAATTTCAAAGGGAATGAAAGGAACTATTCCACAAATGACTTAGATCTTGAAACTATTTTTCATGCACTGAAAATGTGAAGAAATTATATTCTGGGAAGAAAATTTGGACTAGGTACAGATAATAGTGGTCTGAAATATCTGTTTGGATAATCAACACTAAATTCTAGGCAAGTTAGATGGTTGAAAGTTTTCAGTGAGTATGAATTTGAAATTAATCATATTGAAGGAAAAGAGAACAAAGTGGTTGGTGCACTGAATAGGAGGGTGCATGAGATGTATGTTACAACCATAAGCATGCACATTTCATATTTAAAAATCCTAATTTTATAGGCTGTAAAATCAAACCAACATCATTTGCAAGTGAAGGAAAGCTTAAAACAAGATAATTTACAATATGAAAATAAAGATTATAGGCTAGAATACTATGGGATTCTCTTGTACAGGAACAAAACATATGTTCCTAATTCTTAGGAATTGAGAAACATCTTGTGGAAATAAATTCATAATGTACCTTATGCTAGACATATAGGGTACAATAAAACTATCGCAGTTGTAAGAGGCCAATATTTTTGGCCTTGAATGAAAAAATATGTGATTGATTACATGAAGAGGTGCATGGAATATTAGAAGTTAAATGATGAACACAGACATCCAGTTGGATTACTATATCCATTTCTCATTCCTGAGAGGAAATGAGATATTTTCACCATATATTTTATTACCAAGGTTACCAAAATAGTGAAACAACATGAATCCATCATGCTAGTGTTGCACAAGCACACAAAAGATGAACATTTTATTCTAGTGAAGTTGACACATAAGAAAACCAACATTGAATAAATTTACATGAAGGAATTTTCTTGGCTACATGGTATGCCTCAGGAAATAGTGTCTAACAAATATCCCAAGTTCACCTCCAATCTTTGTAAAGGATTATTTAAAGGATTTGGGACCAATTTAAATGTTATCATAACATATCATCCAAAATTAGATGGGAATACTAAGAGAATCAATTAGGTGATTGAAGATATGTTAAGGATGTGTTTTATGGACAAGCCTTATCAATGTGAAAAATATTTTCATTTTTTTGAGTTTTCATATAATAGTGTGTATTAGACATCTTTAAATATGATCCCATTTCAATAATTGTATTTAAGAAAGAGAAACACATGAGTGAGTTGGGACAACCCAACATATAGATAAGTTGTTGTGACAAGGTTACTTAGGGAAATGGAAGAGAAGATGGTAAATATAAAGAAAAAATTAAATGCTACATATGACATGACAAAAATTTATGCGAAAAAAAGCAAAAATCACAGATAATTTTGAGTGGGAGACCATGTATTTTTGAAAGTATGGACTAAGAAAAATTCATTGAAATTGGGAAGTTGGTAAAAATTAGTAGTGCACTACTATGGGCCCTTTGATATGATAGAGAGGATTGGGAATGTTACATACATTATATATTTTCCTACATACATGCATGTTAATAATGTGTTTCATGTGTCCTTTCTTAAAAATGATATATTTTTTATCCTTACCACATAATTGGTTGGACTATGATCTATGTGGAGCATGAGAGTGACTTTTAGGTCCATCTGGTGTGCATATTGGACAGGAAGGTCAAATTTCTCAAGAATCAAGCCATCAGTCTGGTAAAAGTCCAATGGACCTTCTACATCCCTGAAGATGCTATGTGAGAGCATGAGGACACCATGTGGGAACAATACCTGAAATTATTTGAATAATTTTGATTGTATATTTGTATGTAGTGCACTAAGGAAAATGAAAAATTAAGTGGGAGGGGAATGTAATACCTCCATTTTACCCCGTAGTTGTAATTTTATATATGGACATGGTTTTAAATGATGGTGAGACAATATGTATGTTTCGGGCTAGAGTGCTTGTGCATGTGTTATAATTGGCTAGAGAGATTGTGTGTTGAAAGGTCGGTGAGCATTGTACATTGTAATGACACTCATATACATTAATAAAATGCATCATGACTTTAGAGAAGGTCAAATAAAAAAATATGGGGGAATAGGATTCCATAAGAGGGAAAGGGGGTTAAAGGCTTAATGAAAAGGGGATAAGACATAAAGTATTAAAATATTAAAGTCTTAAGTTATGATTTCATATTATTCCTAAATTTCCTAAGTGGGGAGAATGGTATCCATGAGTTCTATTTATCAAAAAAATGCCCATGCATATTTGGAAAAATAACTTATTTGTTGTCCATTCCTAGCCATTGTTGCCATTTCATATTGGGGGTGTGAGCTACTGAGCCACTAAGACCCTGTGACTTGAGTTCCTTTTGGGTTCTAATTGAATGATGTGTTATTACTCAGAACATTTATCCTTGGGTTTCCTTGGGGAAGGATGGATCCCAAGATGGATAATTGTATGGTATTTGTTTCCCTTGGTGTGAGGCTTGTATGGTACCTACAGAATCTATGAGAACAATTGAATCTCTTCATGCCACATCTCTAGGACTTTTTTTTGACCTATACTAGATCCTTGGACCGAAAGTGGAACAACCTGAGGGATTCTGGTGCAAAGCATGGAGTACACTTCCGTGAGTTGTGTAGGTTAATGGGAATGATATATTACTGGTTGGAGTTTCTACTAGAGTTTGGTACCTTGGCTTCATTTGATCCCAATACAAACTATCACTACAAGTAAAATACCTTTTAGCGGAGGTTATAACAGAGGTTCCTAGTGTTACAAAATTGGCAAAAATTGTCAAAAAAAACCTTTGCTACAACATTTGTTTTTGCAGATACTATAACAAAACTTGATTATAACTAAAAAAATATGGGATGTCAAAGTTGTTAGCATATTTTTACCAATTTGTGAGCTTTTATGAGGTACAATCATCGATGAATACATATATGTACCACATCGGTGTTGTACACTTAATGTCAAGCACCGGGGTAGTAAAATATCTAAGCATCGAGGCATTTGTCTTTTAAGAACATGGGATTTAACAGTAAAATGCATAGGGAGAGTAAAAAATAATTAAGCACCAGGGATTTCTTCTTATAATGCACCAATGATTTAAATAAGACGACACCGATGTTGTATAAAATAATATGCATCGATGCATTACTTGGAAAAAACCCTTGGTGCATTAAAAATAGAAAGCACTGGTTCTTTTTAGTAAAAAATAAGTGTTGGTGCTTATCAATAACACAAAAAGCATACGTTATTATTAATAACAAAATCACATCAGTGCTTATTAATAATCCTAAATCACCACTACCTATTAATAACACAAAAAACATCGATGCTCCGTATATGCTGAACGCACCAAAGGCCAATTTTTTAATGTAATTTTGTGGTATTAAATAAATATCGAAACCAATTCTAATTGATTACATAAAATAACTGGTGCACATTTATTATCAAATGCATTGGTGCATTATAATATTAAATTCATCGATGAGATTAATAATTAAAATACACCGATAAATATTGACCTGTGATAGTGCAATTATTGTTATTTTTTAATTCCATTATTTATCAAAGAATTTACATATAGCTTATATTTTGATTACTGAATTTGGATATGATGCTTGGATAAAGTTTTATGTAATCATATTTTGCATCTCTTCATTATAATATTTAGTCATCCATATATGTAATCAACAATGTAACATTTCACAACGACATTGGACAACACAATAGAATAAATTAAAAAATATTTTATTATATAAATAAGAGGGTTTTTGTCATACAAAATGGGATACTTATCGGTAATCTCTTATCTTTCAATTGGGGCAATATTTCCATTACATTAAACAAAAATGTCTAATTTTCAAAGATAATTATTTCAAAAAATTACAATTGCAGTTTGCATTGATATCCAAATATATTGGTCATCATTCTTCACTGGAACTGTTGTTATTTCTCGAGATACTTCCATGCCTTGGGTTATTTTATTGAATGTTTGGTCGATTTCCTCCATTGTTTTCATCTTCTTCAAGTTCCATCTAAAACATAAAAACAATCTTTAATGATTCTATCTACATTGCTGAGAATAATGAAAATTGAAATAAATAATATACATGAATGTAAATTGAAAATCGATGTACCTACAAAGAAAGAATTGGCTCATAAATCATACACATATGTTCAAAATCAAAATTTATGCCTTGTTTCAACAATTATTTTGTGGCTCAGTTCCATAGTTTGTTTCTTGCAAGTTTTATACCCCATAATAAATCATAGATTTAATATAAAGTACTTTTTTTGTTTCATTAATTATATTTTGTTAGAAGTAAAATGACATAGATTATACTTACAAATTCCACAATTAGTTTTTGATATGGCAACATATTATCACAACCCTTACTTAACCCAATGTCAATCAGTGTTTTTGATGGATCTTCTTTGTATGTTAGCATGTGTTTGAAGACATTCAAGGATGCATGTTGTAAAACAACTTAAAATATACAAAAAAAAACCTTTAGTTGTTATAAGGAAATAAAAATTACTCACAAACTTTGTTATCAACCCTTTTCTTCCTTGTCATACAATTTTATGTGCAGAATGAGCTCCATTTTCTTTTATTTTCTGTAAGAGAATATTTGAAAATTAATATTTAATGTTGAATTAATTATTTGTACCTAGTAGAAAAATTCAATGATTACATACATTTGAAGCACATTGTTGTTGAGATGGCTCCTCCTGCGATGAAATTATGTCCATTTCTTTGACCATATCTTTGTACATGTGTTTGTACATACTGACTAACATATCTCGTATATCATTTGGTTGGTCCTCTAGGATTTTAATAATTTTTCTGAAAAAATAACATGACAATAAAGTATTTATATTGATAAATGAAAACTAAACAAAACAAAATTGATGTAGTAAGAAATGAATACTTTGTAATATATATATATACACACACACACACACATTGTAATCAATACTTTCTAAATGATTTTTTTTTGTCATTGTGTGTTTTCTTAATTACAAGTCTGGCAGGTCTCATTGATCATTGCTTTGGAAATGGTTTTTGTACTTTAGATATAACCTGGTTCTTAGAATCAATGGATTTGTTTTTATATTGTAATTCAAAAATACATCTATATGTTCGTTCCACTATATCTCTCATAGTTCTGTAAATGTTTTCCCCCATTTGATTAATCTACAAAACCACTCTAGATGAGCTAAGGACCAATTCATTATCATTTACATCTTCTATATTAATTAATTTTCTTTTATTAGGATAACACTTTGTTCCCTCATTCTTATTTCTTGTAGAACATTAAACATTTGTGAATTAATATACTGTTTGAAACATGTCATCTAATATTCCTAAGTATATTATTAATGAAAATTCAAAAAAATATCATATTGAATAGTATTTTTTCATTCGCTCGATTCATCCCTCTACAAGTTTTCCATCAAGATTTTCTGCTCTTCTTCACTTAGATAAGAAATAATATTATCAAGCTTCCTCATTTTGTGACCCTACATGACACACACTAACCAAAACATATAAGTTAAAATTACATATAGTTCAACCATATTAATTTTCTATAGAATTTATAGAGGACCTTCCTTTTTTGTTTTTCCGGATGTGTCATCATTGTGTCAACTAGAAATTTTATTATTTGAACTCTTCTCACTCATATTTTTATCAATATATCAAATATATCATTCAATACATAAATTATTAAATATATTTTATAAATAAATCACATAATTTTACGCGAATTTTGTTTTTTGTTTAAACAGTGGGTTTTTTAAATAGAAAGCACTAATACGTTTATTACATAAAACACACCGATGCATTCAATACAAAAAATACATTAGAGATTTTTTTTTTTCTTTTTAAATTGTGAATTATAATAGTGTGATATAAATAAGACATCACAACGAATACAGTCGAAAAAAAAAACCATAGAAAAAAAGTTAAATATTCATAAAAAAAAACAATAGAAAAATTACACACTCATGAAAATAAAAATTAAAAAAATTATGTAACATTTTCTGTGTTGTTTGGATGAGAAAATATCGACGGTAATTTTTTTATGAACCAAATTTTTAATTAAGAAAAATAAATTATTGGCTTTATTGGTGCTCCTTAGACATAAATGCACAAGTGTGTTTTTGTCGAAATGGACCACCGGAAAATCGGAAAACATTTAAAAAAATAAAATAAAATTGGAAACCGTTTAAAAAAAAAAAAAAGAAGTCATAGGGATGACTACATTTGGAATCTGATGCAATAAGTGGTCCTTTTGCATCACATGCCAAACACTTATATATAGAAAAAAAAATACATTAGATGCAAAATGCCTAAAATGAAAATCCCTATTTTTGGAGAGATAGAGGGAGTTAAACCCTAGAGTAAAATTTTGCGTTCACATAAGCAAGGAAAAAAAAAGGTTTAAGGCAAGTATGGATTTTTTTTTTGAAATTTTAGTTAAAATCTAAAAAGGAATACAATTTGTAAAAAAATTTATTATTAAAATCAACAACACAATTTAAACTTTTTACTATGTAGGGTTTTGAGTGAATCACCATACCCTTCAAATCCTAATTTTCTGAATATTTATGTTGTTCCAAAGTATTCCCCTGCTCCATAATGCCCCCCGTTATGTATCTCTTCCAAATGTGTCTCCTATAAATTTTGGCAAAATAATGACAATATTGAATACCTTCTTAATATTTAAAAAACTTTATGAAAAGAGTTTAGACTGAATCAACATACCCTTCAAATCCTCATATTCTGAATAACATTGTGGTTTTGAAGTATTTTTCTCCTCTAGAGTGTTCCTCTGTATGTCTCTTTTGCAAGTCTCTCCCCTGCAAAGTTTTGCAAAATAATGAAATAGTGAATATCTTTTTAGTATTTAAAGGACTTTATGAAATTCGATTCCCGCTCTTTTTTTAATTGTTTAAAAAAGCTGTATTTTTTTTGTTAATTTTTTCTTATGCCAGACGCACTAATGCATCCATATTTTCTTTGATGCACCAAAGTGTCCATATTACATTACACATCGATGCATCAATATTATATTATGCATTGATAACATATAATTTGTTTTTATTAACAAAATCTCGAAACATGGTGTGGTTAATTTTTCAACGCACTAGTGTTTATCATTAATATGCACACCAGTTCATTTGTGGTTTATAAGTGCACCAAAATGATTTTAAATTTATTTCAACTTTTATTTGCACATAAATGATGCAACCCCCCTTCTCTCCTAGGGGTTGCGCGACCTCCTAGTCAAGGATATTTAAAAACAATAAGAAGAATAGGCCTTGCGGGCCTCTAGTAGGCCCTGGAACAATTTACACAGGTCCCTTGTTTGTTACCATGCAAGTTCAAATTACCCACACAATCGTTTCTAGTGCCTCTGGTAACACCAACTGGAAAGAACTAGCTCCTCTACTAGACTCTTCTTTGATATGACCATGAGCTATGACCTCAGGCTAGCCCATTTCACAACTAGGGTCTTCGGCGCTTTCAAACGCACCTAACCCCTTTTTCACCGAACTCTGAACCGACGAAATCACTCGGATCCATATCAACGGTCTGCGCTCCTCTGTCAACCAACGACTGTGATCTACTTCATATCTCGGTCTTCAGGAGCTTCTAACCTCTCAACACACTTTTCCTCTGAATTACTCTATCATCGATGTGACAGAGATGACACCACATGTCCGCGCAATCAATGACTAGGATTTAGCTTCTTACCTTTTCCCCGGATGCACACTTCTGGGTCCTGTGATATGATGACATGTGTCCCCTTCAAATTTACGGTTACGATCTACTTCACTACTTTGTGACTTCGATTGTTTTGGCTCACTTTTCCCTTACTTTCCTCCGAAGTACCCTTCGGCCAAAACATATAGATCTCTTCTACATGTCCTCCTCGATCCGACGGTCCTGAACAATCCTTCTTCCTCCTAAACGAATATTACTCATTAATTTGAGAAATCTTAAATGGATCCTCCCTATTGAATAATTCTCTCTGCTACCCCTTATGATCTTGTCCTTCCTCCGAAATTTTACTCCTTAGAGTGTCTACTTCTACACGTAGTCAAATTTTGACTCTGTGCACACCTTGCAATGGGTTTCTTACACAACTTAGCATCCTTGTGGGAAACTGGGCACACCTTTTACCAGTTCTTACACTCTTTTTTAAGTACTCTTGAGCTCCTCCTCCTGATCTTCTGATTCAAATGTCTCTCTCTCACACTCCTTACGGACAATATGCACACGTTGCATATAAATCTCCAAGTTGTCTCTCCTTGACTTTTTTGTCTTCGACACTTTGAACTTCTCAAAATGACTTCTTTGATACTTAGCCAAATATCGACCCTGCGCACAACTTGTAACAGGTTTCCTTCAACTCAAATTTTGATGGGTGACGATGCACTCCTTGAAACAATTCTTATATGGTTCAGTTGTTCCTCCTGAACAATATGACTCTGAGTATGTTTCTTCCTATGCACACTCTCAAACTATCCCTCCTGAACTTCTAAGTCGAAAAAGACTCTATCAACACACACATTGATGACACTTATGCACTCCTTGGAAACAAAAGCTTCACGTTATCTCTTCTAAGATCCTGAGTCAAAATAGACTTTGTCAATGCACACCTTGCAGGCACTATGCACTACATGCTCTTAGATGAGAAACAATTGAAAAATAATTAATCCTCATAAATTCATACATTCAACCATGTAAACGAATTCATAACATAAGAACAAGTAATAACAGGTAAATGCAATTAAATAGAAATCCTACCATTCATTCATTCAGATAGACACAATAAGAGAAACACCAAACATGTGGAACAACTCTTCTATGTTATATTCATTCAAATGGTATGTACATGGGCTCATACATTTCTCTTCGAAAACTCTAAGAAACTCTTAACAACAACAACAACAACTCTCAGCAACAATGACCTTCAACAACCTCATTTGGGCATACAATACATTTATTTATACAAAATGAGGTCATAGATCTTTTCCCTCCGACTACCTTAGTGCTATCCTATCAAATTAAAAGCTTTCAAACACTAGTCCTTATTACAATAAATTTTCAAGATAGACAAATACGATAAAATGCTTCGAATATGTACTGCAAGATACTACATTAAAATAAAATACACTCCCGATCGATCTCATGCGATGGTTCAACTCCTAAACATTTAAGATGTTCTTTAATTACAATCTCTTCAAGATATATGCGTGATATTCCTTTCTTAAATCCAAAAGCATTTCAAAATGTTCGCTAGTGAGATGAGATATATTCCACTTGCACCTTGATGATGAGGCTCTTGCATCATACTCCTCTGGAAAAAAATTCATGGACTCATGTCCATGATCTCCTGCACTGACCTTCCATTCTTCTGAATATCTTATTCATTTACCAAACTGGCATATTCTATTGGGTGTCCTTTCCACTTTACCAAATACTCAAAATAAGTCTTTATCCTAGTCTTCTTACCAGTTCTTTGATCTATGATCTTATCCATATGTGGCTTTTATGCTACAAGCATCTGCTTCTCCTACTGGATCTCTTTTTGATCTTCTGGATCTCTGGTGTCATATTCAATGTAAGGATACCGGTCTATCATATTGAATATGGGAGATATACCCACATCCTCTGGAATCTCTATCTTATAAGCATTGGCATCAAATTTTCTTAGGATCTTTCACGGTCCTATGTTCTTTAACTTCAACTTGTTGTATGTTCCCCTTGGGAAACTTTCCTTCCTGAGATGTGCTAGAACTTGATCTCCCACTTCAAATTGAAGTTCTCTCCTATGTTGATCAACTCTGCATTTATATTCTCTGTTGTTGTTTTGCAACTTCTCTTTGATCTGGTTATGAAGCTTCTGCATTTCTGCAGCGAAGTCTTCTCCTCCAATGCTTCTAAATCTATTATACTCCAAATATCTGAACTATGATACTCCTCTTGGTTGTATCCCATATAATATCTGGAATGGGATCTTGGTGATTCATTGTATGCAAAATATTCTTGTGACATAATTTTATCCCAATGGCTATGATGTTCAGTGACCAGACTCCTTAGCAAATTTCATAAAATTTGATTTACCACCTCAGTATGTCCATTTGTTTGAGGGTGATATGATGAACTAAAATATAGTTCTGTCCCAAGATTCTTCCACAGTGTTCTCCAAAAATGACCAACAAAATTAGTGTCCCTATCAAAGACAATACTCTTGGGCAACCCATGAGGTCTCATAACTTCCTTGAAAAACAAATTTGCAATGTGTGTTGAATCATTATTTTTATGGAATGGGATAAAGTGTACCATATTTAAAAATATATCAACTACAACAAATATGGAATCACTTCCGCTTTTTGTTCATGGAAATCCCAACACAAAATCCATCCTTATTGCATCCCAAGGCCTATCTAGATTAGGCAATGGTTGATACAATCTAGTGTTCTGTTTCTTTCCTTTTTCATACTGGAAAAGATTACATTTGTTTACAAACATCTTCACTTCTTCCCTCATACCTGGGCAATTGTGAAAATGTCTTGTTAGGGCCAAAATGTCCTACTATACCTCCACTAAACATATTTTCTCTCATTGAACACTTTGGTATGCACAACTGGCAACCTTTAAGAAAAAATCCATCTTGAATCAGATACTCTGTCCACTCACTTTTATCTCAGAGCACGGGATTTGACGAAGCTTCATATGCCTCTTTAAATTATGGATTATCACAATACATCTCCTTAAGGTGTTCAAACCCCAAGGTTTTCACCTGAAATTCCTGCAGAATTAGACATCTCCTGCTCAATGCATCAACAACTTTGTTATCATTGCCATAAATATGTTTGACGAAAAAAGTAAAATTTTTCATAAGCTCTATCCACTTAGCATGTCTTTTATTTAACTTCTCTTGTCTAGTTATGAATTTTAAAGCTTTATTATCACTATACAAAACAAACTCTTTTGGAACAAGGTAGTGCCTCCATTTCTTCAAGGCTTGAATTATTGCATAAAACTCTTTATCATATGTGGAGTACTTTCTCTTGGTGTCATTCAACTTCTCACTGAAATATGCAATAGGCCTATTATCTTGGCTCAAGACTGTGCCAATTGCAACTCCACTAGAATCACATCTTACTTTAAATGTCTTCTTGAAATATAACAAGACCATAATTGGTTGTTCTGTTATCTTCTCCTTCAATATATTGAAACTTTCCTCAGCTTCTTCTGTCCACTTAAAATATTTGTGGCTCTTCTTCATTGTGTATAATATTGGTGTACAAATCCCTCTTAAATTTCTAATGAACTTCCTATAGAAACCTGCTAATCCATGGAAGCTTCTCACCTCGAATACGCTCATTGGCGATGGACATTCTCCGATTTCTCTCACCTTCTATGGATCCATCTTCAATTCGTTTGAAGAGATTACAAAACCCAAGTAAATGAGTTTTGTCTTGATAAAAGAGGACTTCTTCAGATTTATCAACAGCTTCTCCCGCTGCAATATTATCATCACTAATGTTAGGTGCCTCAAATTCTCTTCTTCAATTTTATTGAAGACTAATATATCATCCATATATACAATCACAAGCTTACCAATGAAATCTTTCAATACCTCATTCATCAACCTCATAAAAGTACTTGGGGCATTTATTAAGCCAAATGGAATAACAAGCCACTCATACAACCCTTTGTTTGTTTTGAAGGTTGTTTTACACTCATCACCTTCTCTCATTCTTATCTGGTGATATCCACTTTTCAGGTCTATCTTTGAAAAACAATTTTCCCCACTAAAAAATTCCATTAAGTCATCCATCCTTGGAAAAATAAATCTGTACCTTATGGTGATTTTATTTATGGCTCTTGAGTCGGTACACATTCTCCATCTTCCATACATTTTCGGACTTAACACAGTTGGTATTGCGCATGGACTCAAGATTTCTCTGACCAAACCCTTGTCCATCAAATCATGGACTTGTCTCTTTACCTCCTCATTCTCTTGAGGTGTCAATCTGTATGCTT
>JZKD02S0784356.1:43845-69672 GCA_000966675.3 Picea glauca | reverse complement strand
CATTCTTCTGAATATCTTATTCATTTACCAAACTGGCATATTCTATTGGGTGTCCTTTCCACTTTACCAAATACTCAAAATAAGTCTTTATCCTAGTCTTCTTACCAGTTCTTTGATCTATGATCTTATCCATATGTGGCTTTTATGCTACAAGCATCTGCTTCTCCTACTGGATCTCTTTTTGATCTTCTGGATCTCTGGTGTCATATTCAATGTAAGGATACCGGTCTATCATATTGAATATGGGAGATATACCCACATCCTCTGGAATCTCTATCTTATAAGCATTGGCATCAAATTTTCTTAGGATCTTTCACGGTCCTATGTTCTTTAACTTCAACTTGTTGTATGTTCCCCTTGGGAAACTTTCCTTCCTGAGATGTGCTAGAACTTGATCTCCCACTTCAAATTGAAGTTCTCTCCTATGTTGATCAACTCTGCATTTATATTCTCTGTTGTTGTTTTGCAACTTCTCTTTGATCTGGTTATGAAGCTTCTGCATTTCTGCAGCGAAGTCTTCTCCTCCAATGCTTCTAAATCTATTATACTCCAAATATCTGAACTATGATACTCCTCTTGGTTGTATCCCATATAATATCTGGAATGGGATCTTGGTGATTCATTGTATGCAAAATATTCTTGTGACATAATTTTATCCCAATGGCTATGATGTTCAGTGACCAGACTCCTTAGCAAATTTCATAAAATTTGATTTACCACCTCAGTATGTCCATTTGTTTGAGGGTGATATGATGAACTAAAATATAGTTCTGTCCCAAGATTCTTCCACAGTGTTCTCCAAAAATGACCAACAAAATTAGTGTCCCTATCAAAGACAATACTCTTGGGCAACCCATGAGGTCTCATAACTTCCTTGAAAAACAAATTTGCAATGTGTGTTGAATCATTATTTTTATGGAATGGGATAAAGTGTACCATATTTAAAAATATATCAACTACAACAAATATGGAATCACTTCCGCTTTTTGTTCATGGAAATCCCAACACAAAATCCATCCTTATTGCATCCCAAGGCCTATCTAGATTAGGCAATGGTTGATACAATCTAGTGTTCTGTTTCTTTCCTTTTTCATACTGGAAAAGATTACATTTGTTTACAAACATCTTCACTTCTTCCCTCATACCTGGGCAATTGTGAAAATGTCTTGTTAGGGCCAAAATGTCCTACTATACCTCCACTAAACATATTTTCTCTCATTGAACACTTTGGTATGCACAACTGGCAACCTTTAAGAAAAAATCCATCTTGAATCAGATACTCTGTCCACTCACTTTTATCTCAGAGCACGGGATTTGACGAAGCTTCATATGCCTCTTTAAATTATGGATTATCACAATACATCTCCTTAAGGTGTTCAAACCCCAAGGTTTTCACCTGAAATTCCTGCAGAATTAGACATCTCCTGCTCAATGCATCAACAACTTTGTTATCATTGCCATAAATATGTTTGACGAAAAAAGTAAAATTTTTCATAAGCTCTATCCACTTAGCATGTCTTTTATTTAACTTCTCTTGTCTAGTTATGAATTTTAAAGCTTTATTATCACTATACAAAACAAACTCTTTTGGAACAAGGTAGTGCCTCCATTTCTTCAAGGCTTGAATTATTGCATAAAACTCTTTATCATATGTGGAGTACTTTCTCTTGGTGTCATTCAACTTCTCACTGAAATATGCAATAGGCCTATTATCTTGGCTCAAGACTGTGCCAATTGCAACTCCACTAGAATCACATCTTACTTTAAATGTCTTCTTGAAATATAACAAGACCATAATTGGTTGTTCTGTTATCTTCTCCTTCAATATATTGAAACTTTCCTCAGCTTCTTCTGTCCACTTAAAATATTTGTGGCTCTTCTTCATTGTGTATAATATTGGTGTACAAATCCCTCTTAAATTTCTAATGAACTTCCTATAGAAACCTGCTAATCCATGGAAGCTTCTCACCTCGAATACGCTCATTGGCGATGGACATTCTCCGATTTCTCTCACCTTCTATGGATCCATCTTCAATTCGTTTGAAGAGATTACAAAACCCAAGTAAATGAGTTTTGTCTTGATAAAAGAGGACTTCTTCAGATTTATCAACAGCTTCTCCCGCTGCAATATTATCATCACTAATGTTAGGTGCCTCAAATTCTCTTCTTCAATTTTATTGAAGACTAATATATCATCCATATATACAATCACAAGCTTACCAATGAAATCTTTCAATACCTCATTCATCAACCTCATAAAAGTACTTGGGGCATTTATTAAGCCAAATGGAATAACAAGCCACTCATACAACCCTTTGTTTGTTTTGAAGGTTGTTTTACACTCATCACCTTCTCTCATTCTTATCTGGTGATATCCACTTTTCAGGTCTATCTTTGAAAAACAATTTTCCCCACTAAAAAATTCCATTAAGTCATCCATCCTTGGAAAAATAAATCTGTACCTTATGGTGATTTTATTTATGGCTCTTGAGTCGGTACACATTCTCCATCTTCCATACATTTTCGGACTTAACACAGTTGGTATTGCGCATGGACTCAAGATTTCTCTGACCAAACCCTTGTCCATCAAATCATGGACTTGTCTCTTTACCTCCTCATTCTCTTGAGGTGTCAATCTGTATGCTTATTTTTTCATAACACTTTCTCCTGGTATTAGATCAATGTGATGGATGATAATCCTGATGGGTGGAAATGAGCTAGGTAACTCATCCACTACTATGTCATCAAAATTTTCTAACAACTCCTAAATTTCTTTAGGAAGATCATCCATTGAAGTACTTGGAAGGACAACTCTAGGTTTCCTCACCATAACAAATTACATTTCTTGTTCCTTCTTGAATCCACTCAAGAGTTCCTTCCCACTCATGAGAAGTATACATGTGTTTTCTTCTTCCTTTAGTTTATTTTCCTCTATTGGCAGTAACATGTGTGTCCTACCATTATTCTCCAAAGTATAAGTATTTTTTCTCCCATCATGAATGAAATTCTTGTCAAACTTCCATGGTATCCCCAACAAAACATGACATACATCCATGGGAATCACATCACAAAAAATATCATCTCTATATCCTCCTATATTAAATTCAACTAGGCATTGTTTAGTTACCATTACCTAGTGTCCTTTATGCAACCATGAGACTCTATATGGAATCAACTATGCAGTTGTCTCTAACTCCAATTTCTCCACCATCTTTGTGGATACTAAGTTATCAGTTCTCCCACTGTCAATTATGACCTTGCATACTCTATCTTTAGTCTTGCAAGAAGTTTTGAAGAAATTGTTCCTCTGCACTGGTTTTTCAACTTTTGTCTCTGGCTTCAAGAGAACCTTCTTCATCATAAAATATTTCCCATCTTTTGCACCTTCTGCTTCAACATTTCACTTATGCACTTCCAAAATGTCATCTTCACTTCTTCCTCATTTCTTTCTCTTGAGAAATTCCTAAGACATGTGTCATTTCTTTCCACAGGCATAACACTTCACTTCTCCTCCTCTTCCTCTTCCTTGAGGAAAATAATTCTTTCCACCATACTGTCTCCCTCAGGAACTTCCTCCTCTTTCTGAGTGACTATGTGGTTTTCCAATCTCAACCTTGGGATTTTTTTCCTTTTCATGGAGAATTCCCTTGCCTCTGTTTAGACTCCTTCCTCTACTTCACTGACTTTGTTTTTTGGCCAACGTCTCCTCTACATTAAGTGAAATATGATAATCATCCTCCACTTTCCTCATTGTCATCATGTCGATTTCATCCTAGATTTCATATCTAAGGCCATTTATTTACCTAGAAACTTTTTCATCATCTTTTTCTCTATGTCTATCCCTGATGTTCAACTTATAGAACTCCTCTATGTACTCTTTCACTGTCATTCCCTTCTGTCTCAGTTTTTGTAACTTCCTAAATAGATTTATCTAATAGTCCTTCAATATGAACTTAGATTTCATCTTGGCTACCATTCTATCCCAATTATTGATCTTTTGTTTTCCTTTGCATCTTCTTTTAGCCTATAGTTCATCCCACCACAACACTGCATGTCCTTTTAATCTGGTTACAACATGTTTCACCTTCTTCTCCTCATCAACATCTTCATAGTGGAAGTACTTGTCCATTGATATTATCTAATATAACAACTATTTAGCATCTAAATTGCCTTTGTACATTGATATGTCTATATTTTCTCTAGCTCCCAATTTGACAACCGCTTTCAGCAAGCATTCTTCTATAACATCTTCTCCCACAACTTCTTCAACTTCCACTTCTTCATTCTCTACATGAATGATGTCTCCAGTATTAGGTTCTCTACTTTGTGTTGTCTTCATAAAATCTAATATTGAACAAAGTTCTTGCATCTATCTTTATACAACTCGATTAGCCATGGGTTTATCTACACATCTCCTAGGCAGCATTGTGTTGATATTTCTTTTTACACAGATACTAATTGATGTATCTGATACCACTTGATTTTATTAGACTACTTCCTTCTCTTACACAGAGAACAACTTGATGCTCTGATACCACTTGATGAAGCCCCCCTTCTATCCTAGGGGTTGCGTGACCTCACGATCAAGGATATTTAAAAAAACTAATCTGAATAGCCCTTTCGGGCCTCTAGTAGGCCCTGGAGAAATTTACATAGGTCCCTTGTTTGTTACCACGCAGGTTCAAATTACCTGCACAACCATATCTAGTGCTTCTAGTAACACCAAATGGCGAGCGCTAGCTCCTATGCTAGACTCTTATTCGATATGACCATGATCTATGACCTCGGGCCATCATCTTTTGCAACTTCAGGCTTCGACACTGTCGAACACACCTAAACTCTTTTTCACCAAACTTCGAACTGGTGAAATCACTCGGATCCAGATAAATGATCCATGTTCCTCTGACATCCAATGGCTATGATCTACTTTGGACCTCAGAGTTCAGGATTTTTGAACGTCTCAACACCCTTTTCCTCTGAATTAACCTATCATCGAAGTGACATAGATGACACAATGTGTCCACGCAATCAACGACTAGGATTTATCTTCTTACTTTTTTCCCACATGTGCACTTCTAGGTCCCACGATATGATGGCACATGTCCCCTTCATATCGACAATTGCGATCTACTTCACTACTATGTGACTTCGGGAGTTTTGGCTCACTCCACCCTTAATTTCCTATGAAGTAACCTTCTATCGAAACACACAGATCTTTGTCGTGTGTCCTCCTGGATCCAATGGTTCTGAACAATCCCTCTTCCTTCTGAACGTATCTTACTCATTAATTTGGGGAATCTTAAAGGATCCTCCCTATTGAAGAATTATCACCGCTACCCCTTTTGAGCTTGTCCTTCCTCCGAAATTTTACTAGTTAGAGCATCTCATGCGATTGTACAACTCCTAAAAATTTAATATGTTCTTTAATTACAATCTTTTCAATGTATCTGCGTGATATGCCTTTCTTAAATTCGAAATCATTTCAAAATGTGCACTATTGCATTGAGTTGTATTCCACTTGTGCCTTGATGACGATGCTCTTGCATCAATAAAATAGTATATTCATCTCAAATTATCTTTCAAGATGAATTCACATGACTTACAATACTTCAGTATAAATTTGACATTTTATGTCGCCTTATTCTTAAAAAATGGTTTCAAAACTATATTCAAACACAAACTGTGGTATTGTCTTGAAAATTTATTTTAGATATGTGAAAAAAAAAATATTATTATTATTTTTGAAATGTAGTGCTACAATCTTATAATATTATCAAATGGACAATACTTCAAATTCCGACCAGTTCCATATTCCTCAAAGTCCATCGTGGAGTTATCCCTTTCCATCTCCAGTAAGTTTAACTTATTTTATTTATTTTTCGATTATCGAATTGAATTTTTTTTATCCATGTCAATCTAAATAAAGATATATTCAAATTTGTAGGATCTTGATTCATAATCTAGTTTAGATGAAAAAAAATATTCTAGTACTGGTTCAAAAATGTTAGAAAGTTTTATCAGGATAAACATACCACAAGAAATCGGTAGATGAAAATGGATAGTCACTTTACCCTGTCAATTATGACATTCTATCTTCCAGCCGCAATCCTGGGTCAATGATCATGTAAGATCCCGCTCTAGCCCACTAAGAAAACTTATTCTTTGAGGACACTTGCTCGCAAGTGTTCTAGACTTTTATGATATTAAAACATTTATCCTTGATTATGATGCGTTATGATAGATGACATGATGTTTTACTTATTTGACATAGACAGGTGCTATTGACTCAGTTTTATTGAGTGTGCATGGTTTTGGACCTTGAGGATGTAGAGGCATCAATGGAACCCCTTGGACTCAGGATTGAGTCAGGGAGTGTGCTATTGGGGTTCATTTATTTACAGTGATATTTCATTGATTTGGTGATTGGTGTGGACATGTTCTGACACGATTGTTGATGATGCAGGCTGACGATAGCTTGCTGACCAGACTCACATATGGAGTAAAGGGGCCACACATGATTTCCAGAGAGGTTGAGGGAGAGGGGTGGACAACAACCCTGCCACAGCCTACTAGCATTCCCGCCATGGCTCGAACTATACGTTAACGATTACCTAGTTCAAGAGGCTCCACGATGCTGTGAGGGAAGACTGCGACAGTGACTCACGATGATTCTAAGGGGCTCACAATAAGGCAGTGGACTTATTCCTTAGAGCCCTTAGTCTCCCACAAGTCAACCTGGCGGAGTGTTCACTCCAGGGGTTATAGATGTCTACCAATCAGTCAAGTTGGCGAGTGGCACCCTTGGAGCACGTGGTGCATCCTGAAGGGCACGTCGCGCAAAAGAAACACAAGTCGGCGAGTGGCACCCTTGCAGCACGTGGTGCATCCTGAAGGGAACGTCGCATGAAAGAAACACAAGTTAGCGAGTGGAACCCTTGGAGCATGTGGTGCATCCTGAAGGGCACATCGCGCAAAAGAAAAAAACGAGGTGAGTGGGACCCTTGTAGCACGTGGTGCGTCCTGAAGGGCACGTCGCATTGATGCTGAGGAAGGAACAAACCTAGATTTCCCTAAGACATTTAACACCTTAAGAAATTCTTAAAACGACTTCCCCAAATAATTGTCGCCCAGTTCAGAATCTAAACCTAAGTCTAAAACTTCTCTAGGGTAAAATTTTGCTTAGCCTTAAGAAAAAGACCCTATAAAAATAAAAATAAAGATATAAACTATAACCCACTTAGGTACTAGTTTTAGTCTTATTAAATTTAGAGGGTAAAATGAAGAGATGAATAATGTAATTAAAATCCGTGGTTTTAAATTGTAAAGAGGAAATAAATTATTTAACTTGTGGAAGTATAAAAAGATTTTAAATTAATAATAAAGGGAAAAGAGTAAATAGTGCAACTGCCATTTTGGCTCTAATAAAAAGGGAAAAGAATGGAATAATAAGAATTGGGAAACTAACTAATGGAGGAAACATAATAAAGGAAAGTTGGGAACTTATGGTAAAAAGCGAGGTCAACATAGTAAGGAATCTGCAATTAAGAACCTTCTAATTTGAGCTAATTTAGCAACTTCATTTTTTTTAGGGGAAATTATTTAAAACATGTAAGGGGATCTAGGAACACCTATGAGGAAATTTAGGAGCAATTCTAGGCGGGTGAGGGAAATGAGTAAATTAATAATTTAAAGAAAATAATTATTTGAGGAAAGAGGGGGATGGACGACACTTGTGCAAAGGAGAATATTTAGAACATTTTTATTTCAACTTAATTTAAAAGTGATTTAGGGAAAGTGTGAGGTTTGGACAACTCTATAAAAGAAAGGGAAGATGAGAAAGAAAGGAGATCAACTGAAAACGTAACGTTACGCTGCTGGATTTGTGACTTGACTGATTACTTGTGAGGAGTTGGGATTTTCCATCTCAGATTGGAGTGGTAGCTCGGCCTTGCGAGGCAAGATGGGAAGCTAGACATACCATCTGGATAGTGTGTGGCCCCTTTGCGGATCGGGGGGATAAGGGGGAAGTAGAGTACCCCTAGCAATTGGCTGGGAGGTACCAGCGAGGTCGCCACGGTCGGCGAGCGGGAGCGGCACCGAGCACGCGGATGTCCTTCGAGGCAGGCGATAAGGAAACGATATGAATTGTATTTAGTAGATTAGATTGCATTATGGCTTGCTGGAATCGGTATATCAGGGTAATTAGATGGTTTGGCTATTTATGTTTATTTACCCGGCGATCACAATTATGACTATTGTAACTGTGGTTTTTATTTTAAATTCTCGTGCGATACAGTATTACGGTTACAAATCATGTACAAATTTATATTCTATGGGTTTCTTGGGGATAAATTACAACTAAATAGTTGTAGAAAAACCTCAGATAATGAAATTTTCTATTGATGTTAATTACCTCTGTAAGAAAAGTTTTTCCTCTGTTTTTAATGGATAAAAAGAAAGAAAAAAGCAATTGTTTTCGTTCCGTCCCCATTTTTATTACTGGCATCTTCGTTCTGTGCTAGATATAGTAGTTACCTCTGCTATGTCCTTAGATAAACGAAATTTTGAATTCATTCTGTGATTTGGTAATGGTTTTAATGACTTCCTCTACGAATTATTATTTGACGACATTCTACCTTACACTTGGGAAACGTTTTCTGGATTGTTGTTTTCAACCATGATTTACCCTGTTATATATTTTCCCATAGAATGATTTATTGACCGAATTGTTTTTCACCCAGATCCCACGGATTTCCCTGTTACACGACCTTACCCTGATATTATTTTGCCACAACTGTTTGTTACCCGGTTCCTTCTTGCTTCTTGGGGTAAATTTAAATCTCTGCGCTTGACATCCTCTGACCTGTGACTGTCTCGTCCTTTGAATTTTTGGCACTGTACCCTGCGTTATTCCATCGCATACGCAAGGGACACTTCAAACTTGAATTAATTCATTTTATGTCTCTTCTACAGTTCCATGTTGCTCCTCTAAATTCTTGAGGTAGCGATCACCCTAACCGGGCAATCCATTGTCAATCCATTTAGGGTGTAGTTGAGCTTCTTCTTTATTGAGCCTGCAAATTTTTGTTTTAACCTTCAGAACCCGTTCGTCCTTAGGCACAATACCTTTTTGTTTCATATGTAGACCCCATGCATTTTGAGGGTGAATTGCTAACAATGTGAGGGGGGAAATCTGGCCTGTGTTTTACAAATCCAAACCACAACGTTCTAGGCATAATCCCCTGCGTTTTGGGTGACTTATGCTGGGCATTCAGAAGATATTCATTCATCTCAATGCATGGGATTAGGGCTAGTGAATGGGAATGCGTGGAGATGCTCTTTGGACAGATTGAAAACTCCTTAAACAGTTCCACCCTTTTCTGCTGACTCTGCGGCACTAATTTACCCACTGCACACGTCCGCAACGTTTTTGTTCACTCAACAGAAAAACCGTTCTTCTTGTCTACCCACAACTATCATGTTGTTCACACAACATTAATTCCACTCACCCATTGTGTACACGCTCTGCCAAATCTTTCTGTATCTCCCGGATTTCAACGTCCAACCTCAAATATAGTAACGAGTTAGATTCGATATGAATTTAATGTGATGGAGTTAATTATTTTTTTTATCCACCGTTAATATTGTTACCTTTTATAGTTAGTTTTTTTAAGTTGAAAGGTCTTTATAATGCATGGTTTCCTTTATGGTAACGATAAGGAAGTTAAGGAGGTCATCCATTATAGTTTAGATATTTTAATTTAGTCACTTTAATTGCAGGCCTTTATATATACCTTATCATTGATAGTAATGCTATTGAAATTTAAAATAAAATATAGCGTTAGTGTTAGACCACATGAAACAAAAATTTTTTGTTAAATATTTTCAAGATATTTATAGTACAAGGTGAAATGTCGATTTGTCTTAGGGTGAGTTATTATAATATATTGCATTGCTAACATGCAAGAAGTGCAGTAATTATTTTTATTTGCAAGTCACATTCATATAAAAAGTGATGTTGATATCATTCTATGGAAAAGAGATTGAATGTTGTCGAATGTATAATCCTACACCCTTAATTTAAATGCTAAATATCACTGCATTTTAGGTAATGATATTTTTCGGCAAGGTTAAATAAAAGGAGATATCGTTGATATCATTGGGGTAATGTGGTTGATTGTTGTCGAATTTGTTAACATATAAAAACTGTAATGTCTTAAACTAAGTGCAATCAGTCATTTGGTAATAGGGAATTTCAATTAATTGATTTTTGCAATAATTTTAGGAGTAGATTGGGCAACGCGTGAACTAATGGAGATTTCAGGGAGTAACGGATCGGTAATTGATGCTAATTGACTCGTGGATAATGCCTTGTCCTATGGTGGTTGGTTGTCGTCGGAGCTCATTCGCGTTGCGTTTTCTGTAATGGTCATGGTTATTTGTATTTATGGTTGTAAGTGGTTGTCATCATTTTATTGCTTGGTCTTCTTGTGTCGGGTGGGATGTAGACACCTCCATGTTCCTAAGAACAGTCGCCAGCCCTGAGACCTTAAATGGTTAAAATCGATGGGAACCTGGGCTTGAGCATTGTTTATGTTTCTTGGAGGTCCTAACCATTGCAGGGTAGGACGGGCGAGTAGTCAATCTTACTTATTGTCGTCTGATCGTCGTTAGCGCATGTAGTTACTTGTTGAGTGTCTTATGTCGTCTTGTGATGTTCGTCGTGGTTGCGTATTATTCGACGTTGGGTGGCGACGGAGAGTTGAATGTACTTATAAACTTGCACACACGCACACTTACACACACACAAAGAAAAATTGCACTTGTTATAAGAGGTGTGTTGTCATAATGAGGAGGTTGTTACATATGGTATCAGAGCGGGTTCGACCCGCGACTTGGGATCGCTACGGCTTTCATTGACATGACTTGATTATACTGTTTCTAATCGATTTGATTGTGTGCGTGCAGGTAATCATGGTTAGAGGACGCCTCAGAGGCAGATTATGGGGTGATAGGGGAGGAGGCGTGACGCCTCCTGTAGAATCCACACCTGAGGGGTCTAACCCCCACGGAGGCGAGCAGGTTCTCAGGCAGGAGAAGATAGAAGTTGGTGATGTTGT
The DNA here is from genome assembly GCA_000966675.3 of Picea glauca. Lineage (NCBI taxonomy): Eukaryota > Viridiplantae > Streptophyta > Pinopsida > Pinales > Pinaceae > Picea > Picea glauca. The sequence continues at coordinate 58,552 of JZKD02S0784356.1, read as the reverse complement.
TGGGATGATGAGATATTTTTAGTGCATCTCCGAGGCATTGATCAACCTCTTGGACAGAGATGAGGCCAGGGCACTGACACCCGCTGAGGTTCCAACGCGCGCACCAGTCGTTACTAGTAGCATTCACCGTGAACTCGAGAAGGTTAAATTTCCCGAGTTCTTTGGTGCCCTGGATGGCGCAGCCGTGGAGGCATGGTTGGAGAACATGGCGATGTGCTTCGCACTTCACGATTATACCTCCAACATGAAGGTCAACATGGCAGTCTTTCAATTGAAGGGGAGCTCTCTTCTATGGTGGAAGACCCTCCTACCACAATTGAACATGGTCGTTGAAGACGTGTCATGGGAATTGTTCGAGGAACGGTTCCGAGAGAGGTATCTTTCAGAGGAATTCATTGAGCATCAACTCAGTGAGTTCAATGCATTACAATAGGGAGGTCGTACGGTGCCCGAGTACGAGGCACGTTTTATGGAGATGCTCTGGTATGCTTTGCACCTTAACACAGAGAAACTTAAGGTCAAACGGTTCATGTTTGGCCTTAATGGAAGCCTGCATGCAAAGGTTAGGATTTTGATGCCTCAAACCTTGCACGACATCATCCAGAAGGCCCTCATAGCAAAGGAGGAGCTTAAGAGTGGCGATCAGACCAGGACTCCAACGAGACCAGCAGGGCAGGGTTCATCTGGAACCCTGCAGCACCAGACACTAGCGAGACATACGATGGGATATCGTGGATTCTAGAGGGGATCCACTTTTACTACACCCTGGAGACCACTGCCTCAGCAGTGGACACCTTATCGGGGACCACAACATCAGTAGCAGCGTCGCCCACAGCAACAACAGTTTAGGCTTGTTTAACAGAATAGAACAGGGTTCCAGGCCAGTGGGCCATCATCTTCTACTTCGGGTACCAGGACTACGGGGACGAAGAAGGGGTGTTGGATGTGTGGGGAGCCACACTACCAGTTTGACTATCCTATGGAGAGGACCAGAGTGTCCAGATCAGCTAGACACACTACAGTGGGAGATATGGGCAAGGCCCATCGGATTCATGCAGCGATGAATAACCGCCAGGCAGAGCACCAGTCGACTATGCTCGAGACGACATGTACTGTCGCTGACCAGACCCTTAGTATTTTGATAGACCCAGGTGCTACTGAGAGTTTCATTTCTGGTGCAGTGCTAAAAATGACTAAGGTAAAGGTAGTCGAACAGGATGAGTTTAGCTTCGTGGAGATGGCTTTGGGAGCGAAACAGAAAGTTGGAGGAAAGGTTACGGGCTATGCCCTTAACCTGGGAGAGTTTGTCACGAGGGTCAACTTGTACATCATGATATTAGGATTTTATGTCATCGTGATTGGTATGGATTGGTTGGAATCGCATGAGGCAATACTCAACTTTAAGATGAAACGGTTGAGCTTGACCGATGATGAGGGACAGAGACACGTGATTATAGGACGGAACCAGGGATTTTCCCTGAGGTTCATCTCTTCCTTACAGTTACGGAAGAGTATGTGCAAGGGGTGCAACCTTTATGCGATCCTTGCACTAAACGAGAAGGGAGTAGCGGAAGGTCTAGAACACCTTCCGGTGGTGAGAGAGTTTGTCGACGTATTTCCAGAGGAGTTACCTAGGATGCCGCCAGAAAGGGAATTGGAGTTTACAATAGACCTAAAACCGGGGACCGAACCGATAGCAAGAATGCCTTATAGGATGTCAACCCTGGAGTTGCAAGAGTTAAAAATGCAACTGAAGGATTTGCTAGACCTGGGACTGATACACCTTACTGTGTCACCGTGGGGTGCACCTGTTATTTTCATTCAAAAGAAGGACGGATCGTGGAGGATTTACATTGACTACCGTCAACTGAACAAGGATACGATCAAGAATCAATATCCCTTAGAAATAATTGATGATCTGTTCGATCAAATGAATGGAGCAACGGTGTTCTCCAAGATCGATTTGCGATCAGGGTATCACCAGTTGTGGATCAAGGAGGATGACGTACCTAAGACTGCCTTTGAGATGAGATTTGTACATTACAAGTTTACAGTTTTGTCGTTTGGGCTGACAAACGCCCTAGGAGTATTCATGAGTTTGATGAAGGGGGTGTTCCGTGAGTACTTGGACAAGTTCGTCCAAGTATTCATTGATAATATTTTGATATACTCTCGAACGATGGAGGAGCATTACAAGCACTTGCGCTTGGTACTACAGTGTCTGCGAGAGCACAAACTGTATAGGAAACTATCCAAATGATCTTTTTATCAATTGAAGATTCACTACTTAGGGCATGTCATTTCCAGCGAAGGCATCGTCGCGGATCCGTCCAAGGTTGAGGATATTATGGAATGGCCTGCACTGACGAATGTCACAAAAGTGCGTAGTTTTATGGGTTTAGAAGGATACTATCAACGGTTTGTCGAGGGATTTTCGAAGATATCAAATCCAATCAGAGAATTGCAGAAGAAAAACAAGAAGTTTGTTTGGTCCGAGAAATGCGCGGAAGCATTTTGGAGGCTTAAAGGGTTATTGAGAACAACGTTGATACTAAAAGTCCCTGACATGGACATGGACTTCTTGGTATGCACTGACGCATCCAAGGAAGGTTTAGGCGGAGTCTTGATGTAATATGGACGAGTGATTGATTACATTTCGAGGAAACTGAGAAGGCATGAAGAGAACTACGCGACGCACGATTTGGAGTTATTAGCCATTGTTTATGCCTTGAAGGTTTGGAGACACTACCTTGTTGGCTGAAAATTTGAATTAAGGACTGATCATTGTGTACTACAACCAATTTTTACGCAAAGCAACCTGAACGCATGACAACGGCATTGGTCGTAACTGCTTAGCGAGTATGACTTTGAGATTACTTACATAAAGGGAACGGTGAACCAAGTGGCGGATGCTTTGAGTCGAAGGTCGCGCATATTTTTGGTGTTGCCTCTTCAGACGAATCTACGTGAGAAGATTCTTAGTTTACAACGTGATGATGATTGGTACAAAGAGGTCGAGGGTTTTATCGAACAAAAAACCATGATGGTACCATGGTACGAGGGATTTTCATTTGATAACGATGGGTTATTGAGGTTTAGAAGTCGGATTTACATACCGCCAAATGATGAGTTGAGGATGTTGATCCCGAGTGAGGCTCATAGAGAAGTTTACATGGCTCACCCAGGAGTCATGAAGATGAGGACAAACCTTAAACCCTTATTCTTCTAGAAGGGAATGAAGGCTGACATAGTCAACTATGTGGCTAGGTGTCTGGAGTGTCAGTAGGTAAAATATGAACATAGACACCCAGTAGGATTACTACAACCACATGTCATTCTAGAATCGAAATGGGAGGTCATTTCGATGGATTTTATTGTGGGATTGCCTCTAACGGCACAAAGACATGACTTGATTTTTGTAGTGCTAGACACTCTGACGAAGAGTGCTCACTTTATTCCTGTGCGTACGACGTATCAGGCACTTGACATAGCTAGAGTTTTCATCAGTGAGATTGTGAGGCTACATGGCGTGCCTAAGAGGATTATATCCGATTGAGGATCGGTGTTTACTGAACGATTTTGGACGAGTTTCCAAGAGGCCTTGGGAACCCAACTTAACTTTAGTACTGCGTATCACCCAGAGACTGACAGACAGACCGAACGAATGAACCAAACCTTGGAAGACATGTTGCGCACGTACGTGATGGACCAAAAAAAGCGTTGGGAAGAATTCTTGCCTCTAGTAGAGTTCGCTTACAACAACATTTACCAGAGCACCATTAATATGGCGCCTTTCGAGTTTCTTTATGGGCGACCGTGTCGGATGCCCTTGAGTTGGGATCATCTTGAGGATAGGGTCCTAGTGGGACCAGAAGTGATCCAAGAAATGGAAGAACAAATGAAAACCATAAGACAAAGGATTAAAGAAGCACAAGATCGACAGAAGAGTTATGCCGATGCGCACCGAGTCGACCGTAGTTATGAGGTCGACGATCGAGTCTTCTTGCGAGTTAACCTGCATAAGAGTTCAGTCAAGTTTGGAAAAGGAGATAAACTCTCTCTTAGGTTCGTGGGACCCTTCGAGATTGTGGAGAGAAAGGGGCCCGTGGCCTATCGACTAGCCTTGCATGATTCTTTGAGGCGTATGCACGATGCTTTTCATGTATCTGTTTTGAGACATTATGTTAGTGATCCTACACACGTGATTGACATGAGTTCCTTGCAGGTATCGGACGAGGGAGCCCTCACGGCTGAGTCAGTCTGCATCGTAGATCATCGCGTTCGACAGTTACGACGTCGAACGGTAGATCAGGTCAAGGTCCAGTGGGACAATTATAGTCCACACTTGGTGACCTGGGAGGACGCATATGATATGCGCCAACAGTTTCCATTTTTGTTTGATAGATAGACTTATGATACCGTCATACTTTTATTTCGGCATCTATACTGAGAAACTTCAGGACAAAGTTTATACCAAGAGGGGGTGCATGTAACATCCCTCTCTGGTGCACTGAGAAAACTTATTCTTTGAGGACACTTGCTTGCAAGTGATATGGACTTTTATGATATTAAAACATTTATCCTTGATTATGATGCGTTATGATAGATGACATGATGTTTTACTTCTTTGACATAGACAAGTTCTATTGACTCATTTTTATTGAGTGTGCAGGGTTTTGGACCTTGAGGATGTAGAGGCATCAATGGAACCCCTTGGACTCTAGATTGAGTCAGGGAGTGTGCTATTGGGGTTGATTTATTTACTATGATATTTCATTGATTTGATGATTGGTGTGGACATGTTCTGACATGATTGTTGATGATGAAGGATAACGATAGCTTGCCGACCAGACTCACATATGGAGTAAAGGGGCCAAACACGATTTCCAGAGAGGTTGAGGGAGAGGGGTGGAAAACAGCCCTACCACAGCCTACTAACACTCCCACCATGGCTCGAACTGTAGGTTAACGATTACCTAGTTCTAGAGGATCCACGATGCCGTGAGGGTAGACTGCGATAGTCTCTCACGATGATTCTAAGGGGTGCGCAATAAGGCGGGGCCCTTATTCCTTAGAGCCCTTAGTCTCCCACAAGTTCACCTGGCGGAGTGTTGACTCCAGAGGTTATAGATGTCTACCAATCAATCAAGTTGGCGAGTGGCACCCTTGGAGCACATGGTGCATCCTGAAGGGCACGTCGCGCAAAAGAAACACAAGTCGACGAGTGGCACCCTTGGAGCACATGGTGCATCCTGAAGGGCACGTTGCATGAAAGAAGCACAAGTTAGCAAGTGGCACCGTTGGAGCATGTGGTGCATCCTGAAGGGCACGTCGTGCAAAAGAAACAACCGAGGCGAGTGGCACCCTTCGAGCACGTTGTGCGTCTTGAAGGGAATGTCAGATTGATGCTAAGGAAGGAACAAACCTAGATGGCCCTAAGACATTTAACACCTTAAGAAATTCTTAAAACGACTTCCCTAAATAATTGTCACCCAGTTTAGAATTTAAACCTAACTCTAAAACATCTCTAGGGTAAAATTTTGTTTAGCCTTAAGAAAAATACCCTATAAAAATAAAAATAAAGATATAAACTAAAACCCACTTAAGTACTAGTTTTAGTCTTCTTAAATTTAGAGGGTAAAATGAAGAGAGGAATAATTTAATTAAAATATTTGGTTTTAAATTGTAAAGAGGAAATAAATTATTTAACTTGTGGAAGTATAAAAAGATTTTAAATTAATAATAAAGGGAAAAGAGTAAATAGCGCAACTGCCATTTTGGCTCTAATAAAAAGGGGAAAGAAGGGAATAATAAGAATTGGGAAACTAAGTAATGGAGGAAACATAATAAAGGAAAGTTGGGAACTTATTGTAAAAAGTGAGGTCAACATAGTAAGGAATCTGCAATTAAGAACCTTCTAATTTGAGCTAATTTAGCAAATTCATTTTTTTTAGGGGAAATTATTTAAAAAATGTAAGGGGATCTAGGAACACCTAGGAGGAAATTTAGGAGCAATTCTAGGTGGGTGAGGGAAATGAGTAAATTAATAATTTAAAGAAAATAATTATTTGAGGAAAGAGGGGGATGGAAAACACTTGTGCGAAGGAGAATATTTAGAATATTTTTATTTAAACTTAATTTAAAAGTAATTTAGGGAAAGCGTGAGGTTTGGACAACTCTATAAAAGAAAGGAAACATGAGGAAGAAAGGGGATTAGATGATAGCGTAACATTACGTTGTCGGATTTGTGACTTGATTGATTACTTGTGAGGAGTTGGGATTTTCCAGATCAGATTGGAGTGGTAGCTTGGCCTTGCGAGGTGAGCTCAGAAGCTAGACATACCATATGGATAGTGTGTGGACCCTTTGCATCTCGGGGGGATAAGGGGGAAGTAGAGTACCCCTAGCGATTGGCTGGGAGGTACCGATGAGGTCTCGACAGTCGACAAGCGGGAGCGGCACGGAGCGCGCGGACATCCTTCGAGGCAGGCGATAAGGCAACGATATGAATTGTATTTAGTAGATTAGATTGAATTGCGGCTTGCTGGAATCGATATATCGGGGTAATTATATGGTTTGGCTATTTATGTTTATTTACCCGACGATCACAATTATGACTGTTGTAACTGTGGTTTTTATTTTAAATTCTCGTGCGATACAGTATTGCGGTTGCAAATCATGTACAGATTCATATTCTATGGGCTTCTTGGGGATAAATTACAACTAAATAGCTGTAGAAAAACCTCGGATAATGAAATTTTCTACTGATGTTAATTACCTCTATAAATAAAGTTTTTCCTTTGTTTTTAATTGATAAACAGAAAGAAAAAGGCAATTGTTTTTGTTCCGTCCCCATTTTTATTACTGGCATCTTCGTTCTGTGTTAGATATAGTAGTTACCTCTACTATGTCCTTAGATAAATGAATTTTTGAATTCATTCTGTGATTTGGTAATGGTTTTAATGACTTCCTCTGTGAATTATTATTTGACGGCATTCTACCTTGCACTTGGGAAATGTTTTTTGGATTGTTGTTTTCAACCACGATTTAACCTGTTATATATTTTCCCATAGACTGATTTATTGACCGAATTATTTTTCACCCAGATCCCACAGATTTCCCTGTTATACGACCTTACCCTGATATTATTTTTCCGCAGTTGTTTGTTACCCAGTTCCTTCTTGCTTCTTGGGGTAAATTTAAAGCTCTGTGCTTGACATCCTCTGACCTGCGACTGTCTCATCCTTTGAATTTTTGGCACTGTACCGTGCGTTATTCCACCGCTTACACAAGGGAAACTTCAAACTTGAATTAATTCATTTTCTGTCTCCTCTACAGTTCCACATTGCTCCTCTAAATTCTTGAGGTAGCGATCAACCTAACCGGGAAATCCATTGTCAATCCATTTATGGTGTAGCCGAGATTTATATTTACTGAGACTGCAAATTTTTGTTTTAACCTTCAAAACCCCTGCGTCCTTAGGCGCAGTACCTCTGCATTTCAGATGTATACCCCATGCATTTTGAGAGTGAATCGTGAACACCATGAGGGGGAAAAACTGACATGTGTTTTACAAATCCGAACCACAACATTTTGGGCATAATCCCTTGCATTTTGGGTGCCTTACGCTGGGCATTCAACATATATTCATTCGTCTCAATGCATGGCGTGAGGGCCAGCGAATGGGCATGCATGGAGATGCTCTTTGGACAGATTGAAAACTCCTTAAACAGTTCCACCCTTTTCTGCCCACTCCGCGACACTGATTTACCCACTGCACATGTCCGCAACGGTTTTGTTCACTCAGCGGAAAAACCGTTCTTCTCGTCTACCCACAGCTATCATGTTGTTCACACGGAATTAATTCCGCTCACCCATTGTGTACACGTTCAGCCCAATCATTCTGTATCTCCCAGAGTTCAACGTCCAGCCTAAAATATAGCAACGAGTTAGATTCGATATGAATTTATTGTGAAGGAGTTAATTATTTTTTTTATCCACCGTTAAGATTGTTACCTTTTATAGTTAGTTATTTTAAGTTTAGTTACTTAAGTTGAAAGATCTTTATAATGCATGTTGTCCTTTATGGTAATGATAAGGAAGTTAAGGAAGTCATCCATTATAGTTTAGATATTTTAATTTAGTCACTTTAGTTGCAGGCCTTTATATATACCTTATCATTGATAGTAATGCTATTGAAATTTAAAATAAAATATAGCGTTAGTGTTAGACCACATGAAACGAAATTTTATTGTTAAATATTTGCAAGATCTTTATAGTACAAGGTGAAATGTTGATTTGTCTTAGGGTGAGTTATTATAATAAATTGCATTGCTAACATGAAAGAAGTGCAGTAATTATTTTAATTTGCAAGTCACATTCATATAAAAAGTGATGTTGATATCATTCTATGGAAAAGAGATTGAATGTTGTCAAATGTATAATCCTACACCCTTAATTTAAATTTTAAATATCACTGCATTTTAGGTGATGATATTTGTCGGGAAGGTTAGTTAAAAGGAGATATCGTTGATATCATTGGGGTAATGTGGTTGATTGTTGTCGAATTTGTTAACCTATAAAAACTGTAATGTCTTAAACTAAGTGCAATCAGTCATTTGGTAATAGGGAATTTCAATTAATTGATTTTTGCATTAATTTTAGGAGTACATTGGGCAACGCGTGAACTAATGGAGATTTCAGGGAGTAACGGATCGGTAATTGATGCTAATTGAGTCATGGATAATTCCTTGTCCTATGGTGGTTGGTTGTCGTCGGAGTTCATTCGTGTTGCATTTTCTGTAATGGTCATGGTTATTTGTATTTATGGTTGTAAGTGGTTGTCATCATTTTATTGCTTGGTCTGCTTGTGTCGGGCGAGATGTAGACACCTCCATGTTCCTCATAACAGTCGCCATCCCTGAGACCTTAAATGGTTAAAATCGATGGGAACCTGGGCTTGAGCGTTGTTTATGTGTCTTGGAGGTCCTCACCATTGCAGGTTAGGACAGACAGGTAGTCATTCTTACTTATTTTCATTTGATCACCATTAGAACATGTAGTTACTTGTTGAGTGTTTTATGTCATCTTGTGATGTTCGTCGTGGTTGCATCTTATTCGTCGTTGGGTGGTGACGGAGATTCGAATGTACTTATAACCTTGCACACAAACAAAAAAAAAAAAACTTGCACTTGTTATAAGAGGTTTGTCGTCGTAACGAGGAGGTTGTTACAGATCATAATAATTATTTGGTACAATGTAATTTGAACAAACAAATTATTTCAGTATGCTTACTAATATCATCAATGTACTAATGTTCAATATTTTTGAAATTAGGATTATGATAATGAGTGATCTACCTACCATCTTCCATTGAACCCCATAACAATGTCAACTCGAGAAAAGGATGCAATGAGAGAAGAACTCGGAGATAAAGTGTACCAATAATGGTTGAATCAACCACCTATTCAATTCCCACTACGTTCAGATTCACCAATAAGGAATGAATACAAAAATAGTAGTTCTTCAGAAATTGGAAATGGAGGCAACCAAAAAGAGGTTGGAATGGATCATTTCTTATGAGATATGACTTCCATGGATACAATGTTGTTAGATGAATTCCATAAGGATGAGCCAGGGGATGATGCTCATATCAGTGATACCATTTTTGAAAGCTTCAAATCTACTTCCACCACCCCTCTCTTTCGACCTAGTGCCTGGTCCAAGTCTACCCGGATTGGGACAACAATTTTACTGTACAAATTGAAAGGAATGTTTGTCTTGTCAAATGCATGTTTCTTGAGAATATTGAGGTAATTGACTAGCAAGTTCTGTATATTAATTTTGGGAAATATTGTCACTCAATCAACATTAGAAATGGTTTTTTTATAAACGTTAATGACCTTGTATGTTTCTATTTCCCACTAACTGTAGGTTATTGAAATGTAAGGTTCTTCTTAGTGATAATGTTGTTCCCGGTACCTACGAAGAGACAAATAAGTTGTTGAAAATGTTGGGTGTTGAGTATATATCATATCAAGCATGTATGAATAATTTTATTCTATATAGAGGAAAATATGTAGACAAAGAGATATGTTTGAAATGTGGGCATGATAGGTACCATAAATAAAATAAAAAAGGTAAAGAACATGGTCCTCCTCATAATATATTGAATCACATGCCTTTAATCCCAATGATTCAAAGGCTCTATCATTGCAAAGAATTAGTTATGTTGTAGGGATGTCATGCCACACACAAAAGTGAGTTGGGAGTTATGTGAATCCCAAGAGATTAAATATCAATGAAGCATATAGAGGATACATGGCTAGAAAAATTCAAGGATATCATAGAAATGGATGGCATGAATCCATATTCCCTCCAAAACACCAACTATTATATTTGGCCTATAGTAGTGATCAATAACAATATTCCCCCATGATTTTCCTTGAAAAATGAACATCTTATGTTGTCTCTTATAGTCCCTGGTAGAACACAAGTGAATAATATGGATGTCTACCTACAACAATTGCTAGGTGAATTGAAGGAATTATGGGAAGGGATACATGTATACGATGTATCAAGACCCATCACAACAAAGAGGAGTTTTACATTGTATGGAACATGTTCTTACACCACACATGATTATCCATTGTTAGGAGTTTTCTCTGGTAAATAAAATGTTTATTGATTTGTTTGTATATGTAAAAATATTTATTTTCATATTTAATTCGTTGTGAGTGTCTTTCTATTCTTAAACACTAACGTGCTATGTATACAATAATTTCACAGGTCTTGTAACTAAAGGATATCATGGATGTAAATGTTGTAGACCTTCTCTGAAGGCTAGGTGGTCCAACCACCTACAAAATCTTGTGTATGAATGTTGGAAGGTATTCCTCCCAGAAGAACACCCTTATAGAAGAAAAATATTGACTTTCAATGGTAAACCAATGAGGACCCAAATGTCTGCACTAATGATAGCAACAAAATGGATTAGAGAATATTTGAGAGAGAAGGAGAAGGATATTACAAAAATGTTTGATCCAAATTTGGAGCCTATGTTTGATGATCCATAATTATTCGACACCTATGTTGAGAAATTTTCCATTGGAATGAAAAGGAAATCTATCTTTTATGAGCTCCCATATTGGGAGCATGTTAAGATTGCCCACTTACTAGATCCCATGCATATATTTTTAAAAAAATCATCTTCTGTAACAAGACACATATCATTGAAAGAAAGTGATACATTGGTTGTGAGGAGAGATATTATTTCTTCAAAAAGTAAAAAGAAACATTGGACAAGACAAGAAAGTAGAGGAGAGGTCGGTCCCTCTTGGTCTTTCAAAGAAGGTGGTGTCGCATGGATTTTGAAGAAAGAAGATCTTTCTTTGGAAAAGTAATTTATATTGGGTGTGAAGGTGCATTCTTTATATGGGTATTCCCTACGATATTGTTTTACTTTATGTCAAGACCATTTTTCATGGTTGAAATCACATGACTATTTCAACCTTCTAAAAGTACGAAGTATGTCAAAAATATGATTTTATTATTAGTAATTTTTATTTTTATGCCATGGGATAAAACATGATTAATTTTGTATATGTTTACTTTATACTTCCATTATCCTCTACTCGTGCATGGGTGTGTGAACCATGACTTCCCCTAGGACCTAATACATGCCATATCTAAATTATTTTCATTTGTGCATTGGATCACATAAAAGGAGATTCATATGGCTAACATTCGACGGTGGCATCAAGAGATAGCTGAGATTGTTTGTATGTTTCAGAAGGAACTATCATTGAGTTTCATGGGCTTGTAGGTTCATCTTGTAATTCACCTATTAGATGAGGCTGAATTATTATGGGTGGTCTCGTGTCATTGTATGTTCTTCTTAGAGAGGTAAATGAAGAAATTGAAAGGATTTTTTCGTCAAAGGGAAAAACCCGAGGGGTCTATGGAAGAGGGTTACATATCATATGAGTCTTTCTATTATTCTAGTGAGTACATCAAATAGATCGACACCACACTAGGTGCAGTAATTTGGGATTACGAAAATGGATGAAGACAAAAGAGAAGGGGATCTTCTCCAAATGAATGGAAAAAGAAACTTGATAAAGAGTAAGTGACTTATTGTTTTTCAAATTTATACACAATAACTATTCACACTTAAATTCATAATGTATATTTTCATGATCTCATAAGTACTACATGTTGGTTTGATTTCATGAATACATCAATGAATTCAGAAATTTATTCCATCAATAAATTCATTCTTTATAATTCATAGGAAACACAACCATGGATCGCATTGTATGAACATAAGAGGAGGAAATGGAAAAGTGACAGAAAACAATTCACATGGTTGAATGATAGAAGCATGCGTTATCGTGATCATTTAAAAGAAAATATTCCAATGATATGCCCCAACAATTAGGTTTCTGACCAAGTGAGAGAGAAATATGTTGCATCTAGTCGTTACCCATGTGAACAAGACGATGCACTAAACATAGGGATCGATTGCAACAACTCGGTAATAATCTCTTTGTGTACATTTTAAACTTCATAATGCATATTTGAATTGTAAGTTCATGTATATTATTTTATATTTTAATGGTTAGGTTATTAGACACATATTGACACAATGATTTGTTCACTTTTTTATAGGTTAATTTGTTCCCATCTCTTTGGGAATATGGACATCATTTTTGCGCATATGATGTTGATTATGGACACATGACACAAGACTATGGAGTGGAAGTTGAGTTCGACCAATCTAGTCATGCTAGCCACTGCAATCAAAGCATAATATAGGGGAAGTTAGGTTACATTAGAAAGATACAACAAATCATTCAAGTGGACTTCTCTTCTTTCCAGTGTGTTATTTTTAGGTGCAAGTGGTGAGACACTTTTGATTGGAATAATGTAAAGGAAGATTGTGATAGTGGGATGATATGTATCAACTCTAAAAAGATGTGGGATGAAGCTAAGGAGCCTTATGTTTTCCCAAAATAGTGCAACCAAGTGTATTTTTACCTAGATGTGTTGGATAGAGATTGGTGCTTTGTATTAAGACATGATCCTAGATAAAAACATATTTTTGAGAACAACAGTTTTATCATGCCAGGCGAGGAAGATAATCAGGGCGATGACAATGAAGACTGATATATTATACATGTTTTATTCTTTAATTACTTACTTTTATGTTTTCAAAACTACAGGGGATTTAATAATTTGATTATTAAATTTATATTGTTTTTAGTATTTAATATTTCATATGAAATGTTATTAATTTTTTGGTTGGATGATATAAAACAATATATTATTGTATTGTAAATATCAAATATTTTATATCACAATTTTAAAATGTATTTTTGTTACCCACCATTTCATATCATTACCATATCATATTATATTGTATTATTTTTAAGTTCATACATACTAATTAGGGGAATATTCGTATCTAAAATGAGCCTCTTAAGTGAGTTTTAAAAAAAAACATCATTGTCCCTAAATAACTAATGTGTGTCCCTCTCTACACCCATATAATAATATATACTTAAGATATTACATAAAAATCAAATACATAATATATTATGTAATTATATTATATTATGTATTAATTGTAATCTAATAAATACAATATATTATGTTATATATTAATTTAATATTATAAATATAATAATATAATAAATAATAAATATAATATAATATAATATAAATAATATAATAAATATAATATATTATATTATATATTAATTATAACATAATAAAATACAATATATTAAGTTATATATTAACTTTATATTACATATAATATATAATAATAATAAATGTATAATTAAAAATTGAATTAAACATGTAGATCATAACAATCTTTTATCCAGTGTCCTTTATCTTTATCACCTCTTTTTATTTGTGGGTAAGAAATTTTATGACTCCTAATAGCTAATTGGATATAAATTTTACGGCTCTTAATAACTAATTGGATATAAATTTTAGGGCTCCTAATAGCTAATTCAATTCTTAATATCGTTCACAACAACAATTAACAACATGTAACATAGGATATCAAAAAATGACATAAAACTTAAATACATGTAATTAACCCACTTTAGAAAATTATTTAAAGAGAATAATTCATACAAATTAAAATATTTAATATTCTAGATATTTTTTTTTCTTACATGTTTAGTTTAATATTCATGTATCCTTATAGTATAGTTAAAAAAATGTCGAATTAGATATTTTGAGACTTGTATTAATTACGACAATATAAAAAAATATGACCAAATTACAATTAAGAGGAATTTAAAATATCACAAAGATTTTATAAATGCTAATTGAGCTTATCATAACTATTTTTAATTCTTCATTATGAACTTATGAACAAAAGCAATATTCTTTGAATGAGGACCAATTCTCACATAGTACTTTCAAGAAAACTAGTTTGTAAAATTGTGATACAAAGTAAGGTTGAAGATTAATATGATTAACTTTTAACTTGGGAGACTTTAATTAATATCATAAGACATATCTTTACCCATTTTTTATAACTTATTTACTTTTCAAGACCTATTAAATACAAAAACATGATAAACTTGGTATTTTCATTTTCATGATGTTCATATATAAAAATGGCAACATAATAACTTAAGAATTGTTGTAATATAACCTACTTAAATCTATCCTTTGTAATATATAT
>JZKD02S0784355.1:919543-953332 GCA_000966675.3 Picea glauca | reverse complement strand
TCTACTCCTTCACTAGGAAGAGTAGCGCACCACTTAACCAAGAAATACCAAGAGATAGACCAAAACCCTCCTTGACGTCACCCCCAGTTGCAGCAGTTTCTCCTCCAAGACTTACGCACTACAGAGCTAGTTGGTGAGTGAGTCCAAATGAGACATTGGTCTCTCTTATAAATAGTGATATGGCCAACCTATAATTAGGTCTGGGCCAACCTATCACTTTACCCTCTTAATTTACAATTAATTGTCAAGGCACAATAGGGCCGACTTTTACTAAGTCACAATAGGGCCTACTTAAATATAATATAATAATAATATTCAACTCTCTCTTAGGTAGAATATTCTTTGAAGTTACAATATTTCAACACTCCCCCTTAACAATAAGGGTATTCTACTGACAACATTAATAACAAGTAATTGGACTCAATACATCATTAAGAGGAGGGGACATTGTCACCAATATCGGGAACACTTTCGATCATATCTATAGGTCATTAGAATTTTTTCTCATCATCAACATCAACAAAAATTGAACATCATCATCATTTGTAGTGCATAGCTAGAGTAACATCACCATCATTTGTAGTGCGGAGCTAGAGTAACATCATCATCAACAACATGAAGTTGCAACATCAACATCAACGACACAAAGCTGGAACAACAACATCAACAACATGAAGATGTAACATCAACATCAATAGCACGAAGTTGGAACATCAACATCAACAACACAAAGCTGGAATATCAACATCAATATGTGGCAACAAAATGAAGCAGGTGCATCAACAACAACATATGTGGTACTTTGATAGATTGTCCTTACTGCACCTTCGGGATCTGCCTAGGAATAATAAGATTCCCTAGGATATATAATCCTAATAGAGCTACCACTATTGACCACAACTAGCATATACATGCATAGGTACTCTGACAGACCGTCCTTACCGGACCTTCGAGATCTTCCCAAGGATAATCAGTCTCCTAGGATATAAAGTCCTAACTGAGCTACCCTTTATTGGTCAGGATACCATAGTATCATCAACATCACTCCCCCTTTCGAGGGAGGTCCTTCCAGATACACCAAGCTTGTCTCAGAAGTACTCAAACTTCACACGAGATAGAGGCTTAGTCAACGCATGTGCAACCTGTTCTTTTGTGCCAACATATTGACGCTTTACAACTCCCTTCGACACCATGTCATGAATGTATTGATACCATATCTCTATGTGCTTCGTCTTGTCATGGAACATTGGGTTCTTTGTTATATTTCAAGACCTAAGAAATAGTGCATTGGGCCTAGGTCCTCATTTCAAATTTAGCAGTCAGATTCTTCTTACAATCTGTGATGATCTTTTCTTCATCTATCAAGAATAACTCATCCACATATAGCAACAATATAATTGGTCCACCATTCTCAATCTTGAAGTAAAGGTTGGGATCAACTTTACTCTTGGTAAAGCCCAAGCTCACCAAAAAATTATCAATCCTGCCATACCACGCTCTTGGAGCTTGCTTCAACTTGCTCAACTACAACTTAATCTACACAATCATGTGATAGCTCTATGTTCTTTCTGCAAATCACTATTTTTCTCACTGCCTAAGAGTATGTCCTCTACTCTCTCTACAATTGTTCCTCTGGGATTGGGACTCTGCACCTGCAGTTGTTTTGAAGCTGAAAATGACTACTCCATTGCCACTGTGGCTGCTGAACTCTGAGAGTAACTCCTCTACTCTATCATGAAAACAACATCATTTGAAACTGAGAGTGGCTCAATAACTGAAACCGAGGGTATATTATCCTCTTTCTCTGAAGGTAACTCAATCTTCTATTGTAGTCATGTCTCCATGGCCCAACTCATGTACTGCACCAACTGGCACTGGAGATAAATCAATCTCAAATACAAGGATTTACATACCTACTCACTCTGAATCTCATATTGTGTCGACTTATTTTAATGAATCATGTTTTTTCTATATATACTTCTTTTGATTACTGGAGCAAGTGTCTCATCATAGTCTTCTCCCTCTTGTTGGGAGAATTCTCTGGACACAAATCAGGATTTGTACATATTTATACTGTTATCTGCAGCATGCTTGATATGTTAGATCAATATTGGAAGTCACCATTGACTTCCCTTCTAGTCTCAAGGAAAAAAATGTATCCCAATCCTTCTGACTGACTTCCTCCTCTGTCATTGAAACAAGGGAATCTTCTTAGGAGATTTCATGTCTCTTAGAGGTATCTGAAGATACGATCTAGTCTTCTCAACTCATGGCATCTTTTTTTTGGTCCTAGAAGATGTATCTTTTTCCCATTTGATCCTTTCTGAGATCAATCTTACTCTAAGTCTTGATTTCTTCTGAATTTACAAAAACTACAGTCTCTACAGGATATACTTGGTGTTGAATACCAAGTCTTAATATGAAAATTTGAGTCAGACTTCAAAAGAATTCTTCTTCCTGTCAAGGTGGCTTCATTATCCATTGACCAAGTCTAATGTGATTTATATTCTAATGTTCATTCATCTTTAGAGCCTTCTACTCCTTACAATCAATCTCCATATGAGATACTATGTATCTCAAAAGTAGCTTCTTCTTCATCTTCTTTGGTGCATGGATGTATACGGTCGTGTATATAACTTGGATAGTTTGCTCCATGTCTAATCTAATATGTTTCCTCCTGGAACTGTCACTATAGCTT
The DNA here is from genome assembly GCA_000966675.3 of Picea glauca. NCBI lineage: Eukaryota > Viridiplantae > Streptophyta > Pinopsida > Pinales > Pinaceae > Picea > Picea glauca. Next base: position 950,634 of record JZKD02S0784355.1, on the reverse strand, counting down.
CCTCAAGGTTATCACATGTGACCTGCTCAGAACAAGAACAACAAGGGAGAAACAACAAACAAGAATAATACTCTTTATAACAATATTAATAAAACAATAGTGAGAACAATCGTCACAATAGCTCCTTTAGAGCTATCATTTGTGACCTGCCTGAAACAAGGGTAAAAAGTAAGAAATACAATAATAAGAAATGAGAGAAACACTCTTCTAGTGTTGTGATCAATCATTCCTCCATGTTAACCTAGAATATGGAGTCTTGTCCTCAAGAATGAGTGTGTTTTTTTTCCTTCGAGTCTCCTTCATTCAAGATGACAAGTATTTTCTTCAACCTATCCTCTGTACTAAGACAAGAAGTTATCTTGACAAAAATTTAAGTTAGGGAATAAACTCTATAATATCAACTTTAATCAATCTAATACTTTGACTTTAATTTTAACCAATGGTTAGTATGATGACTTCAACATATCAAAATGCAACTTGGATATTCATAAGATTACAATAATGCCATAACAAGTAGAGACATATCAAAGTAATCAAACCTGGGGTGCATAGTTCCTATGAATGTGTTGGATCTGAGATCCCCATGGATCTACGATTTTAGTTTAGATAAAAGATCGTTTCTCCTGCAAATACCCTTTAAAATAATGATATAGTTTAAACATACATAAGTACATACCTCTAGCAGTTTTGGCAGGTAGTGGCACCATCCCGCAACAATGACAATAAATAAAAAACCTTTAAAACTTCAAAGGTTTTGCAACTTGTAATTTAAAGGTAGCTAGAGATTTGTTAGGGTAAGGCGCACTAGGACAATAAAAATCAGTCCCAACACTTCACACAATTTTTTAATCCAATTGGTGTTGCCACTGGCATGAAGGAACTAGTATGAAGTAACTGACGTTGCAGCTGCAACTGCAACTGATACTACAACTGCAACTGCAACTTAGGGTTTTATAAGGAAACCCTAATTTCTCAAACTTCAAATTTAAAAATTTTGATCCAGAGACTAGATGTGCCATCCTAGGGCGAGTTCCTAGGTGTGGTTACTTTCTCGAACGTCCTCCTCAAACAAGGACAATGCCACATTTAGGGTTTATGCAGAAACACTAATTCTGCAGTAGCTGTAATATTGAATATTGGATTGTGAGTTGGTATATTTCAGGCCTGCTCTGATACCATGTTGAATTTTTACTTATAAAATTAGTAGTTACGATTCTTCTTTATTATTATAATCATTTAACACATTAGTTGCATAAATAAGATCATTGAAAGAGAGGAAATCACAGAAACACTATAGACACATAGATTATCCTGGGAAACCCTCATGGGTGAGAAAACCCAGCAAAAACTTCCTCAATATAGATAGACCAAATATCGAATAGAAGATCATCCTCTAATCCTTAACTAGGAAGAATAGTGCACCACTTAACCAAGAAATACCAAGAGATAGACCAAAACCCTCCTTGTCATCACCCCCAGTTGCAGCAGTTTCTCCTTCTAGACTTGTGCACTGCATAGCTGGTTAGTGAGTGAGTCCAAATGAGGCGTTGGCCTCTCTTATAAATAGTTGTCTCGCAAGCCTATAATTAGGTCTGGGCTGACCTATCACTTTACCCTCTTAATTTACAATTAATTGTCAAGGCACAATAGGGCCGACTTTTACTAAGGTACAATAGGGCCTAATTAAATATAATATAATAATATTATTCAACTCTCTCTTAGGTAAAATATTCTTCGAAGTTACAATATTTCAACAGTCTGTAGGCACCATGAACATCCTAACCCTTGGGACAGAAATAGAACAAAAAAGGAACAGACAATATATATTGTCGAGCAACCTTGCCTCCTACATTCTGGTTGCGAAATTACTACACTTTTCTTCTTGTTAAGAATTTGGACATTTCACCACTGCAATATTATTAAGATCGAAGTATAACTCCACGAGTTTAAAAAAAAGTTTGGGGCCTTCCCGCACCCTTATTTGAGACTTATCCCATTGGATTCCTCTTTTCGTCTTGATCGCAGTGATACCTATCATTTTTCATCATTTTTTTCTTGTGGTCCTGACACCCTTATTTGGGACCTATCCCATTGGATTCTACTTTTCGCCCTGATCGTCATGATACCCTTCACCCGTAACCCCTTTTTCTATGCAGACCCACCCACTCCCTTCCTGTGCCCCCCTTTCACCATGGCCCACACCCGCAACCAAGACCTTGAATCATGCTTCAATACCTTGTCATTTGATCTCTTCACGACCCATAAGGAATTGCAAAAAATCAATGCCAATATTTCCACCATCAATCAATGAATTCCACCATAGACGCCAAAATGGAAGCCCTAAAACAAGACATTACAAAGGAACTCTCTTCCCACATGGAAATCCAACTTGAATCCTTTGTTGTCTAACTCTTCACCAAACTGAATATTCCTGGAGGCATTCCCTTATATGTCCAACCTTTTGCACCCCGAAGGTGATACTTCTTCCACTTCCCATAATTTTCAGTCCAATCACTTTCAACGTGACCTACGCCTTCCTAGAGTGGATGTGAACAAATTTTATGGCTCAAATCCCATGGGCTGGGCCACCCAAATGGAACACTACATCACTTTGCACGACATTATTGATGAGTTGGCCAAACTCTGTTATGGTGGTCTCCATTTGGACCCTGAATGCTGAAAATGGTGGCAATGTTGTAAAAAGGCACACCAAGGGTATGTGGCTTGGGAAAAAAAAAATGTTGAGCTTTATGACCGCTTTGACATCGACACCCATCATTTAGGCCATTTGACCAAGTTGAAAAATATTGGCCCAATGGAAGAGTTTATAGCTACCTTTGAGCAATTGGATTTTAGAACGGAGGGCATGACATATGTTTTTTTTAGGGAATGCTTTATCAGTGGCCTCGAGGATGAAATGTGTGCCCATGTCCTCATGGCTTTCCCCTAGACTTGGTTGGAAGCTACTAAAAGGGCCAAGGAAGAACAACAAGTAGTCTCATCCCAAACTATAAAAACACTCTTTATTCATCGCCCTAAACATACCCTTCCCATCCCTCCTTCCACTCCCCTTAAGATCCATAAATTGAGTTGGGCCGAAATGGTTGAACGCCAACTCAAGGGTATCTTTTATAATTGTGATGACAAGTATTTTCTGAGGCACAAGTGTAAGGAACATAAGCATTTTATGGCTATGTATGAGGATTTTTTTGAAGATGAGGCAGATGTTTCCCATGTACCCGAGCTACCCCCACTGGTTGATCTTAATCATACCTCTGATCTACCGAAACTTGAACCATTGATTTCCCTGAATGCACTCATTGGTTTGTCTACTCCCCAAACCCTCAAGTTAAATGGCTACGTTAGGAACCAAAAAGTCATCATTCTAGTTGACAATGACAACACCCATAATTTCATTCACCACCGCAATGCCCAAGAAGTCAATTTTTATATTCATCCAAATAATAATTTCCAAATCATGATTGCCAATGGGGGTTCCATGAAATGTGGAGGGTGTTGTGAAAATGTGCACCTACAAATTGGTCAATACCACATGAAATCTCATATGTTTGCTATTGACTTGGGTGGTTGTGACATTGTACTTGGTGTTGAATGGTTACACACTCTCGGCCTATCACCATATTTCCAAAAATTAACCATATAACTCTAGCAGGAGGGACAACAACACCAGTTCTAAGGCATCACAATAGGGTCACCAGAGATCATCAATTCCCATTGAATGGAAAAGCTCCCTAGAAAAGGTTATTCTGGCATTGTTTCCCAACTTCATTCCATTCAGGCGATTGTGACACCCTCTATCCATCCCGACCTTCAATATATCCTCTCCCAACACCAAGTTGTGTTTCAAACCCCCCAGGGGATTCCCCATTTTTGAGGTGTCCATTATCATTCCATTCCACTAGTTCCAAATAGTATTCCTCCCAATGTTCTCTCATATCATCAACCCTTCTCCCAAAAGAATGAAATTGAGAATATTGTTCAAGAATTTCTAGAAGTCGGTGTCATCTGCCCCAGTACCAACCCCTATTCTTCTCTAGTAGTCATGGTACTCAATAAAGAAGGTACTTGGTGCATGTGTCATGATTTCCACGCCCTCAACAAACTCACAATCAAAGACAAATTTCTCATTCCTGTCATTGATGACCTTTTGGATGAATTAAGTGGTGCTCAGTATTTTACCAAACTTGATCTCCACTCTAGCTACCACCAGGTTCATATGAGAAAAAAAAGGCATTCCCAACACTGCATTCAGAACTCATGAGGGTCACTATGAGTTCTTGGTTATGCTATTCGAACTCTGTAATTCTCCCTCCACTTTTAAAAGTTTCATGAATCGTGTCTTTTGCCCTTTCCTCTGCCATTTTGTCTTGGTTTTCTTTGATGAAATTCTCATCTATAGAAAAACTTGGCATGACCATCTTACCCATGTGGATCAAGTTCTACAACTACTATATCATCACAAACGTTTCCTTAAGCAGTATAAATGTGCTTTTGGAGCCTCTGAATTTGAGTACTTAGAACACATTGCCGCCAAGGATGGTGTCAGGGTGGATCCGAAGAAAATTGAAGCTAAGCAGGATTGGTCGTGCCCAAAAACTCTTAAAACTTTGTGTGGATTCATGGGTTTGATAGGATATTATCGCAAGTTTGTTCAAAATTATAGAAAAATCGTAGCTACCCTCACAACGCTCCTTAAAAAGAATGCTTTCAGTTGGAATCCAACAACTGACCATTCCTTCCAAGTTTTGAAAGAAGTTATGTGAACTACTCATGTTCTGGCTCTCCCTAACTTCAACAAGACCTTTGTACTAGAATGTGATGCCTCAAGGAAAGGCATTGGGGCTATCCTCATGCAAGATGGTTGACCTTTAGCTTTCACCAACAAACAATTGTCCAAGTGCCATTTGGGCTAGTCCACCTATGAAAAAGAAATGTTGGCTATTTTGCATGATGTGGATCTCTGGCATCCTTATCTCTTGGGGAAACACTTCCAAATAAAAATTGATTATCAAAGCCTTAAGTATTTTCTGGAACAATGAATTTCTTCCCCAGAGTAACAAAAACAGGTAACCAAGATGTTTGGATATGATTATGAAATCATCCACAAAAAAAGAAAATAAAATTTGGTGGTTGATGCCCTTTCCAGGAAAATTTATGAAGAAGATGGGTCCCTTTTTTCCCTCTCTTTCATTGTCGTAGATTGGCTTCAGGAGGTTCGCTAGGAATGGTTGCAAGACCCCAAAATTTCTAGATTGATCCAAACACTGTAGCAGGTTCTGCAAGCTTCTCCAGGGTACTCGTGGCACCATGTTGAGCTTCATTATAAAGGTCACCTATATTTAAGCAAACAATCAAACCTTAAATCCATTGTGTTCTCTAAGTTTCATGCTTCACCTACAGCTGGACATTCTGGTTTTACCAAAACCTATAAACAGGTTAAACGTTCTTTTTTCTGAGACGGTATTAAATAAGACATATGCACCTTTTTGGATGAAAATGATACCTATCAATGCAATAAGGGTGAGACATTTAAAGCTACAGACACATTCCCACCATTTTCGATTCCACCTACTATTTGGACAGATATTTCTATGGACTTCATTGTTGGATTACCTAAATCATGAAATAATTCAATCTTCATGGAATTAGTGGATCGTCTTTCCAAATATGCTCATTTATGTGCTCTTCAACACCCATTCACAGCATCCATCATGGCTCAAATTCTTATGGATAATATTTTCAAACTCCATGGCATGCCTCATTCTATTGTTTATGATCGTGATCCAAATTTTACCATCACTTTTTGGCAAGAATTCTTCCGACTCCAGGGAACCCAATTGCATCTCAGCACAACATATCATCTTCAGACTGATGGACAAACTGAAGCAATCAACAAGTATTTGAAAACCTATTTGAGGTGTTCTATGTCCAACATACAAAATCAGTGGGTTCAATGGTTACCCCTCGTTGAATGGTGGTACAACACCTCTTACAATACTTCCACTCGCATGACTCCTTTTGAAGCAGTCTATGAAAAAAAATCCACCCTCAGTTCTATCATACATGCCCAGTGTCTCCAAGGTTCAGCAAGTGGATCAATCTCTTACAGTCTTCATAGTCATTCTCAATACTCTCAAAGAAAATTTGGTCATGGTTCAAAATCGCATGAAACAACAAGAAAATCAAGGTCGTTCTGAACGTGAATTTGTTGAAGGGAAACATGTGTTTCTTCATTTGCAAACTTTTAAGCAGACTTCCCTCAAATCCCAACATTGTTAGAAACTCGCCCCCAAAATTTATGGTTCTCAAGAGAGTGGGGATAGTGGCCTACCGATTAGAGTTTCCCAGTGACTCTAAGCTCCATCATGTTTTTCATGTTTCCTGCTTAAAGAAAGTGCTCGACACTAGGTGTCAGATTTAGACTAGTCTACCTAAGTTGGATGAAGAAGGCTCCATTTGGTTGCAACCACAATCAGTCTTGGACCAACACGAGCATCGTCTCCGCCAACGCACTTTCAAGGAAGTTTTAGTTCAGTGGAAGGACACACAGCCAAAAGATGCCACTTGGGAGTTGGCTACCATTCTACAACAACTTCCTCATCTCAAGCCTTGAGAACAAGGTTGTTTTTAAGGGGGAGGGCATGTTAGGGATCTAACCTCCCTAACCCCTTACATAAGTAGAATAATATATTTTCCATGTAATAAAGGTCGATATTAATAAATAAGGCCTAGTAATAAGGTGAACAAGTCAAATGTAAGAAGACCTAATAGAAGCTTCTGCTTCTAGAAAGATCTTCCTCTAAATTGTTCTTTTGGTGGATAGATTTAGTATAAATAGGAGTCGAGGGCATGAGTAGTCTTGTCTTGAGAATTATTGTAATAGAGCATTTCTCTACTGAAGGTTGCCTCCTCGAAGAGGGAAGTGAACATTGCTCTTGTTTCAATAAAGGTGTCATTTTAGTTCTATATTGTGTTGTTCCGATGGTAATTTTTGTGATATTCCTATTTTTGCTCAATATAACATAACCAGGTGCATAACGTGTAGTTGCAAAAATAAGCCCCGAGAGTCAATCCATCCATCGACTTTTCCATTCTTGTTATTAGAAATGAATTTACTTATATTGGTAAGTGGTCCTCTGCTATAAAATCAATCCTTCTAGATAGGAATTTTAAAACAAAACTCATTTATTAAAATCTCATGATTGGAACAACTCATTTATCATTTTCATAATTTAATGAAGAATGTTGATAATCATTGTAAAATTTTAACCATATTTAATTTACAAATCACCTTTTTACAGAAAATTTACCCATCAAATTCCATCTCCAAATCCATTCCCCTTTTCCTATCTCCATATCCATTCCCCTTTTCCTATACCTATAGTCTTCTTGTGATTAGCAGTCAACGGGTCCACTTCGGTTGTTAAAACGTCGTCGGCATGTAAGTCTAGAAAATCAATCAATTCACTTTTTTATTTCCATTATTGATTAGAAATGAATGGATTCTACTTCAATAATTGTAGAAGTCAAGTTATACAATGATTGATAAAAAATGAATGAATTCACTTTTACAACTCGTACTTCAGATAATATCTGATAATTCAAAATAAAATGCACTCTTCCTGGATATGCTCTGCTCTCATTAGTGCAAGGTCCACATCAAATAATCAAATATGTGCAGTTTCGTTTCTGCTTTGAAATCCCTAATTAAACTCGATGATCCACGTGTCCTTGCCATATTTTTCTTTGTAAATTATCACCGTTCATCCAAAGATTTATGTATTAAAATATATATCGGTTGTATGTATTCTACAATTGATGATTTGATATATTTTTCTTTAAAATAAAAATTCATATATTTTTCTTCAAAATAAAACTGTTCAAAAGTAACAAGATATTAAAATTCAAAACTCATATATTTTATATATTTTTTTAAAAATAAAATTATTCAAAATTAACTTGACATAAAAATTTAAATTTTAAATTCATGGATTTTATATATTTTCATAAAAATAAAACTAACTATTAAAACATGATATTAAAATCATTAAACTATGTATAACATGTTGAATTGTGCATTATCTTAGTATCCTTGTATTATTATATGCCTCTCAAAAAAGGATATAAAAATGATGAACATTGTTTTACAAAACCAAAATTTTATTAATAAAAATATACATCATAAATAGGATAAACATTGTTTTACAAAACCAAAATTTTATTAATAAAAAATATAAGCCAAGTATACTTTTCAATACAAGTGAAGTTTTTTAATCTTTATAGGTTTCTCTTTTCTCTTCTTAATAATAGTTTTTTTCTTTTCTATTTTCACGTAATCTTTGTATGCTTCCTTTTCACTAAGTTTTTGTTTTCTTTTTAATATTATTTTTCTTTTTACCTTGCATATATGGTAAAAAATTTCTTTCTGATTCATTCTGTATTTGTTTGAGTTGGTATTTTCTTTTCCAGCTTTTGCATTTTTAATTGATATTTTAGTGTTAATTTTTTTTTATAAGTTGATTCTTGGTTGAGTTGATATCTTTATATTTTTATAGTTTTCTTCAAATTCTTTATCAATATTACATATAATTTGGATATCCTTTTTAGGACTTGGTTTAGCAATGTTGTTTGTGTGTATTGAGCCACCTAATATTTTAAATTAAAAAGATGAGAATTTAGCAACCTACTATTTTATTATATTGTGGAAAAAATTTAAGACATAAAGTTGGTCAATAACAAGGTTTGAAGCCATTACAACAGTACATTTATTATGAGCTCAACATGTCACTTGTGGGAATTGAACATGGGTGGGAGTGTTACCCCTCATTTTGGCAGGGATATTCCTATGTGTTTTGATGAGCATGACCCTCATTCTGGAAATGGTATTCACATGCATTTTGATGAGCAAGACAATTTGATGGCATGGCATGACACTTCTTGAGTAACCGTCTTCATTTTGATTTGTGGGATTGTTCACATTGTTTTGAGGCATCTCATGTTTCTCAAGGCAATGGTCACACCTCCAGGGGCATTTTTTGGCTACATGTGCACACATGGACCTCTCCTTGGCATGTCACGAAGAAGAGTATGGAACACTCTCCTTATTGGTCAACTTAAAGTCGATTTTCAATTAATTTAATGGACAACCTACAGCTGGAGAAGTTATGACAGACATGGGGGTATTTTTATAATGTGGAGGGGTCACTTAGGTGACTTTTTGAAGTGGCTAATGCTTGAAGGGATGATGTGGTACTCACTTAAAACACTCATGATGATTTGGACATGACATAAATAGGTATTTCTCAAGGCAATGGTCACACCTCTAGGGACATTTTTTGGCTACATGTGCACACATGTACCTCTACTTGGCATGCCACGAAGAAGAGTATGGAACACTCTCCTTATTGGTCAACTTAAAGTCGATTTTCACTTAATTTAATGGCCAACCTACAACTGGAGAAGTTATGACATACATGGGGGTATTTTTATAATGCGGAGGGGTCACTTAGGTGACTTTTTGAAGTGGCTAATGCTTGAAGGGATGATGTGGTACTCACTTAAAACACTCGTGATGATTTGGACATGACATAAATAGGTATTGTGACAATGTGTGAGCTAGACATGAAGGGTGACCCCATTGCATTTGGATGTCAACATGGTTTTTGTGGTGTTTCATGGCAAACTTTTGACTTGGAAAGTCATCCTCGTGCTTCATGGAGGTCCCTTCACCTAAGGTATGGGCATGGCCATTCTTTTCAGGTCTATTTTGGAGGTAATATAACATCATATTACACCTTTTTGGAGTTGTTTGCATGGAGTCGCCCATTGGTTGGGGTATTGTTCACCTTTCGAGACTACATGTTGGACACTTGTTGACTTGGGAGGCTAGTTCACCATGATTTGATTTTTAGACCAAGGTAGCGTTGGCCATCTACATGCTTTGAAGCCTTTGGAGGCTAGATGTGGCACCTTGAGGACATATTCACCCTTCCTGGAGGAGACAACCTCCCTTTTTTGGGATTATTTCATCTTGTGCATTGTACATGTGGCTTGACCACTTTTAGTTTACTGTTGTTTTAGATTACTTAGTGGTAGTTTTGATTTTCTTAGCCTAGATATAAGGAAGCACTTGAGATATTATTATTTTATTTTAAAATGAAGTTGGCCTCACTCTATAAATAGAGGATTCATTCCTCATTTTGAACTCATGGTTGGATAATTTGGAGTTCTCTCTTTTTGGAGCCTAATCGATATATCTTTCTTGGAGCATTTGTGGTGTTAAGGGTTCTTTCTTTGTTTATTAAACATTTTCCTACTTGGTTTTATTTTTTGTGCATGAAGATGGATGGTGGAATTTTTCAAGTTTTCTACAAATCCTTTCAAGATCGATCCATAGAGGGATAATTTTATCATGTGGAGGAAGAATTTTAGGGTTTGTCCTCATTCTTCCTTGTTGATTTGCGCTCACGAGTCTCTTCATTTTCCACGTGCTCACTAAAGAAACATTAGTCTTGATAAAATGAGCTCTAACAATATATTCAACCCCATCCTTGAAAATATGATATTTATTCTCTTTGCGATAGAATATAGCTTTCTTGTCAAATAAATATGGACTATCCAAGACAATTCTGCAAATGTCAAGAGACACAACATCTAACTCAACCTCGTCAAAGAACTTAGTTGTAATTGCAAATCTGATCTTACACTGTTTTGTTACCTGCAACTTAGCATCTTCACATACCCATCCTAATGGATAAGTCTTTTTATGAGGTGTCATCTTTAAACCCAACTTCTTAACAATTTCTTCAGATATTAGGTTAACTTGATATCCATTGTCAAATAAAGTATCTACCTTTGTATGCTTGACTATAACTCTGACATGAAAAAGATAGCTTATTTTCTTTTGATCAGTATCACTTTCCAATTTAGCAGATTGAACTGAAGAATTTGAATTGATAGTTGATATACCTTTGCTTCATATTTTGCCATGATCTTAGATTCATCCCTGGAATTTGACCCTAGATATTGATGAGGTGATGCAACAATGTTCTACTTCCCTTTATTCTTGAATTTCTTTGATCGTAATTTTGGATGCAGCTTCCAACACTGTGATTTCTCATGTCCCTTTTTCTTACAATGGGAACATGTAGGTTTTCCCTCAACTTCCTTCACTGTAGCCAATTTCTTACTCTTCCATTTACCTTTTGGTTTCTTTTCAAACTTGAATGGATTCTTATCTTCACTCACATGCTTACCCTTACTAGCCTCTAGATGTGTAGCTTGTATGGATACCTTATCAATGTTATTAGGGTTAAACATTAAAATAGTATAATGAAGATATGGGTGCATGGCACCAATATACTTCATAAGAGTTTCATGGGTATACAATGGAATCCCTAATGATAATGCCTTCTTTTTGAATTCATGTGTATATTCTTGAATATTATGGCCTTTACCATGTCTTAGATGTTGTCATTCTATCATTGTCATTTGTGTTTGTGCCAATGAATAGAATTATTTTCTTATAGATTTAGTAAAATTATCCCAAGAAGAGATGACTTTACTCTTTTGAATAAGATAAACTTGCATATTACTCTCCCACCATATCAAGGCTATGCCACTTAATCAAAGAGAAGCTAATGGTATTCTTGTAGCTTCGTCCATAATCTTTTGAACCCTATAATATACCTCTATTTTCTTGATCCAGTTGTCCAATTTCTCAGGATTCAGTTTTCCATCATAGGTTGGCAATCCAAACTTGACATCCAATTTTAATAAAGGCAGATTATGATCATACTTCTTAGAGGACTTCTTTCAACGAGAAGAATGTTCACTTGCTTCAGAAGAAGATGATGATGAGAATGATGAGGGGTGTTCTAAAGGTCCACCACCTTCGCCTCCTCTTTCTCCTTTTACCGAAGATTATCCACTTATTGGATTTTGAATTCTTCATTGCAAATCATCTATTATCTCTCTCATCAAGCAAAGTGTATCTATAATTTCTTCTAGACTCATGGGAGGATCTTCTCCTTCCTTTCCTTCAGAAGCCATCTTGTGCTTACAAAATCTTCTTTCAATTTCAAACTTATAACTTGCAAGATCTCCTTTACCAAGTTTGAGTTTGACTCTTGTAAGCATTCACTTGCAAAAACTTGTCAAACCTACTCTGATACCAACTTGATCTAAAAAATCCTTAGATTTTATTTAGTCTTTAACACATATAAACATCTACTTGATCTTCGAAATAAAAAATGGTCACTTGACTATTTACAATTGACATGTGAGATACATATCTAACCATATACACTTTAATGATAAATAAATTGCAAATAACTGAGCACAAAATGAAAAACAATAATGAAATCACATACACAAGTTTGATAACAGAGATCACCCGATTTGGGCTACGTCTTCGGGTCCGCTTTCAATAGATACATCTTTATTAATGCTCAAATTCTTTTGTTTTACAATGATCGTTTTACATATTGCTCAAATGCAGAAACATAATGCACTGTTGGATTCCTTGTGAAAAAATGTGAAAAATGCGTATAAAGTTCTTAAAATTCCATCAAGGGACCTCTCGACACACTTTAGGGTGTAGCCTCAAAGTCCTTGTACCCTCAAGCATGCACTTTGAGCCATAATATTTGCAATTATGATGTGTGTACCATTCTCTTGGGCCACGTGCCATTAAATAGGGCACATGACCTTAACTGCCCTCCAGATTCCACACTACCTTTTAACTATTATTTATGGTGTAGTTGTAACCAACTAGAGTTGGTAGAGTGTTGGTTAGTAGAGTTTGTTAGGTTGTTGGATATAATAGGAGGTCTGAGGTTCAAGCCTTTCAGACTCCTATATATAGCATTTTGTTGCCACATATATATACGTTGGTTTGAATGCATATGGCATATGGTTTAAAACCCCTCGTGAAATATACACCTTACAGTTACATTGGATTTTATGTGATCATATATTATAGTAGGGGTCGAGGGCTTAGGCCCTAGGCCCTTTTTAAAACCCAACTAATACACCATACAACTTTAAATAAAACTCACACCTAATATGGTTAAGTAACACTTGCATGGTGTATTGGTAATGGATGTTTGGTAAGGGTTATGGAGGTCACGGGTTCGGCCCCTGTCGACTCCATAATTTTACATAACTATAACCATTAATGGCCAATGGGAGGTTTCCATGTGGAAATCTCTCATTGGTTATCCCTTGCCATGTGTCAACATGTAATTGGACCACATAACTTGTACGATCTGCCAACACACATGCCTAGTCGACGTACGGACAGACCACGTGGAACCTTGGGGTGTGGACACATCATCTTTATGACATGTATGGTCATTTTCCACATGTCACCATTCCAATGGTGACACTTGTCACCTTTCCCCTTTGACTTTGACTTTTTGACCAAGTTGACTTGAACTTTGACCGCTCATAACTTTTGCATACGAACTCTATTTGAGGCGATTTTTGTGTCGTTGGAAAGTTTTTGTCGACCTCTACGCATTGATGGTGTTTTTGAGAGAATTTGGGATATTTGAATTTTGAGCATTTTTTAACCGTTTTGGACCTCCATGGACGTTCCAGATCCTCCTAGACCTTTATGAGCATTCTCGAATCCTCCTGGATAAACTACCCCAGGGGATTCATCACCACATCCAACCACCCGAGCATATTACACTTATTCTTTATACTGCACCATATTTATAAAGGATTGGTGAAGGGTTAGTGAAGGGTGGAGTGACAAGGTGGAAAGGAAGTTGCCTATGAAATGTGGAGGAAATGTGAAATTCGTGTGGAGTGGAAAGGACAACATTTCTTGTGAAACATAAGGCATTTGAATGAGAAGAGGAACAGGGTTGAATGGCCTAGAACCTAGTTGTGTTCTCTCCTTTCTCGTCGAGCAGTTCGCCCTGTTCATGCAAATTGACCTTCAATTTTCAACTTTTTTCGTGAGCACCGCCAAAACCACAAGGGTTTGATGAAAATTAGCAGAAGAGGTACCTGCACGATGTTATAGAAATCATGCATGAAACCCTCTGTGCACGTGACCCTAGCAGAGGCTGAGTTCCTTGAAAGGCCCATAAGTTCAAATTATGAACACAAATTCTGCTAAGAATAGTATTACGGATGGTCCAAACACACAAACCCCTCCCCCACAAAATATTTCTTTATGCTCCACCCCATCTCGATAAGTATCCTAACAAGTCTCATATGCCTAAACACTCTCAGAAGACTGAACCATACCAGGGATAGAAGCAGGAAAGAGGACTTACAAGGATATATGCCCATCAGTTGCATGCCAAAAAAGACAGATGTAAGATGAAAGAGTGATTTCATCTGCAGAACCTATGCATGTCGGGGTTTATAGCATGATAGGCACGTGGCCAACCTAACAGATCTACATGTGTTTCATGTCACTTTGCAGCACATGGGCCCGAAATATCTAATGGTCCATATCTACTCCCCTCCAATCCAACGATTTTTGTCATTCTTTGGACTTGACCTCGCGGGATTTACCATTGCTTTTTCATGCCATCACACTTCACAGTTTTTCCCATAGACCTTAGCTTGCAAAGCTTGTGGCCTCACACCTTTGATCTCAACCCTTTGCCATGCCACATGATTTGTTCACAACCTACAAACCATAGACCACGTGGACTTAACCTCCCATGGACTCTTCCTACAATTCTGACCCCACAAACCTCTTTGTGGATGCTTCTTCATGAGACTAAACCCACGAGCCTTCCTTACCATCGATCCCAAAAAATGGTCAGGAGAAAATCTTGTTGTCCAACAAATGATCAATATTAACTGTTGACACTTAGGTGATTTTTTCTCGATTTCGAATCAACTCCTATAGATGGATTCATACTCAAATCCTCCTGCAGGTTGTAGCCCACGACAACAATCCATCCCAACAGATAGAATGATCTGGATCCAATATCAATGCCTAATGAATAGTCAGGGTTGGATATCACTCAACCTCTTTCCAAAGTAAGTTGAGGGTCCCACCTGTACCTGATGGCCATGTGTCAGTCTCCAAATAATCTACCCTTGTTGTTGAATCCCTGACAAGACATGCCAACATGTCATGTTGACTAAACATGCTTACGTGGTATCCTCCTCTGCACCTAGCCCTCACGATGCAACGATCTTGTTTAATAGATTAAATGGTAGACATATGTGTCGATTGATGGCTCAAATTATCATAGGTTTTTAAGCTACACATTATTTAACCAGCCAATGGGACCGAAAAATCTGACAGTCTAGATCTACTCCCTACCAATCCAATGGATCGTATCCTTTTTTGAGCTCACACTCATAGTCTTTACCATTAGGTTTTCACGACACCACACTTCATGTTTTTTCCCTCACGTCATTGGGTTCAACCCTTTGCCACATTGGACAACCCATATCCAATCTCAATGCCTGATAAATGGTCAAGGTTCAATATCACTCGAACTCTTTCCAAACTCAACTAAGGGTCCCACCTATGCATGATGGCCATGTGTCAACCTCCAACTTGTTTACCCTTGTTGACGAGCCCCTGGCACGACATGTTGATTTCCTTAAGTATATTGTTGCGCTTCAATAATTTTATACCTAATTCATCATAACCAACTAATTTATTGCTTATTTTTCTATTTTTCTTTTTCTTTTTATTTCCTAAGTTATTTTGACTTTCATATTTATTTTTTTAGTATTTTTCTTTTCTTTTATTTATTCTCTTATTATTTAAAAAAAAAAATGCATCCATTCTAAGGCTAGGCCGCCACAAAGTGATTTTCGACCTAGCTAATTACTATTGGCACCTCCAAGGAGGTTTCCACCAATAGTCATCTTGATTGTTTTTATGGATGGTATTTCTTTAGTCTGGCATCGTTGACAACTTTATCAAACAAGCACCCTTGAAAAGTTCTTAGTTGCACTGCACCAGTTGGTCGAATATCTTCGACTGCAAATGGTCCCAACCATGCAATTTCCAAATTCCTAGATTTTCTTTTTATTCGAGTGTCATAGAGTGGCACAAAATCCCCTTGTTGAATGTCCTTTTAAGGTGTCTATCATGCTACACCTTTTGTTGTTGCTTCTGGACTTCTTAATGGTGGAGATCAATTGGTATTTCCCCTTATAACTTTCTCAACTGGTGGAATTATTCTTGTATGTTCAAAGTAAAGTAATAACTAAGAACATAGGACACCCTTTATGTATTTGTCCAGAAGTGTAGAGGGACTACGACTTCTTGCCCATATACCAATTTAAAGGGTGTGTGACCAGTCAATCACTTATATACAATCATGTATTCCCACAATACTACTGCTACCTTATCATCCCAATCATCATGGTCAATTCCACAAATTTTGGTTAATCTTTTGTAAAGGGTTTTATAGAATGACTCGACCACCCCATTTTCTTGTGGATGATAGGTGGATGTTTTCTCGTGATCAATCATGAATTTATACAGTAGTACATGGATTGTTCCATTGACGAAAATGTGTTCCTTGGTCATTGATGATAGTCAAGGGACATCCAAACCTTGTAATGATATTTTCATAAATAAATTCGGTTGTGATCTCCTTAGTACATGACTCGACCAGTTTTGCTTCTTCCCACTTTGTGAGGTATTTGACCATTGTGATTATGTATTTTTCTCTTGTCCATATTTATCTTTTGGGAAACAGGTCAATGAATTCAGACCAAATTTCAAACAGTTAACAAGGGTTTATTGAGTGTAGGGGCATCTCATCTCTTCTTAGTGGTCGACCCATTCCCTGGAAAATGTAAAAAAAAATCACTTTCCACTAAGAATACCTATGCAAATTTGGCCACCAAAGTCCTACCCGAAGGATCTTTCTTGCAATTTTGTCTTCTTGGTAATGACCACCCGCAGTTCCCGCATGTGCTTCCTCCATTATTTCCTCACATTCATGTTTTAGAGCACATATTATTAGGACATCATCGAGTCCTAGCTTATATAAAAACCCATTCATCAATGTGAATGGGGCAACCTTCATTTCCATAATTTTCTTATTTTTATTTGGGAGGTCTTCGGGTGCCTTTCCTTCTTCTGAAAATTAAACTATTTCTCCAAATTCTATAGGGGAAGTTGTGTCTTAAAACAAATGAGCATCTGGTAGCTCTTCATCAATCCTTATGGGGTCTTCAGTTCTTTCAAGTTGAGACAGGTGGTTAGGTCCAACATTCTTTTACCTAGTCAGACCATGGTGTCGAAGTTGAATTTTTGAAAAAGTAGTAGCCACCGACATATTCCTCATTAGTGCACTAGATTATTTATGAAGTATTTTAAATCCTGGTGGTCTATGAAAATGTGAATAGATTTTCCAATAAAGAATGATGGAATTTTTTAAGGAAAAATATCATCGCTAATCATTCTCTTTCTGTGGTCGAATAGTTGTGTTCTATATTGTTGAGCTTATGACTGGCATATGTGTTGGGATCGTTGACTATGTCATCATTTGGTTGAGCCAATACTGTTCCAATTGCCACATTCAATGCATCCACATGAACATCAAATTGCATTGCCCAGTCAAGAAACCTCAAAATGGGGGCTTCCACCAATTTTCTCTTTAGTATTTCAAAAGATTCATTATAGTCATGGCTCCATGTGAACTCAACATATTTTTTGAGTAGTTTGTGAATGGGAAATGTGATGTCGAAATTGTGCGTTATAAACTTTCTATAGTATCCAATATGTTTGAGGAAGATCTTGATCTGCATTTGATTTACTAGTGGTTTTAGGTCGAGAATGACTTTAATATTTTCCATATCCACTTTTATTCCATCCGTGCATACCACGTGGCCCATCATAATTCCAATGGGTGTCGCAAATATGCACTTATTTATATTTAGGGACAGATTAATCTGTCTACACTGTTCAAGAATTATTCTAAGCTATTGGATATGGTCTTTGAAAAGGATGTAAACAGTGCAATCGTCAAAGTATACCACCATGGTCTTATAAATGTATTCCTAAAATTCCTTTACTACAATTCTCGAAAAAAATGTTGGAGCATTTTTTAATCCAAACAACATAACTCTATATGCAAATGACCCAAATTCTTAAACAAAAGTTGTTTTTGATTGATCTTCCATAGAAATTGGAACTTGGTTATACCTGGAGAAGTCATCAGTGAATGAATAACACTCGTGTCTTACCACTTCATTAACTTTATCATCGACGAGTGGAGTCGGAAATGGATTTGTGACAATCAACTTATTTAGTCCCTAGAAGTCGACACAAATTCTTAATTACTTTGGGTTGTGCTTCTTGGGCAGTACAACCATCAAGCTGGCCCATTCAGATTTATCGATTGGGTATATGATGCTTGCAACTAATGTCCCTTCAATCTCTTTCTAAAGTATCGGTTTATTTTTACGTATCAATTTGTAACAAATTTTTTTGATAGGCTTGGCCCCTTGTATGAGCTCGATTTTCATCTCCCCCATTTCCTTTATCAGTCCTTTTAAATCCTTGTAATCATGGTCAAATACATCTTGGTATTATTTTAATAGGTTGACAATTTTTGCTTTTTGTTTTTTTATATAGTATTTTCCTATTCAGGCCATTTTTGGTTGAATGTTGGTCGAGATGTTGAATTCCTAAATTTTTAACTCCACGTCCATCCATTTAGAAGGTTTTGACTCATCAAGTTTGCGCTCTCCCTCTTTGACCTCAGTGTAGGAAGGAGGAAAGTCTAGCTTCTCTGGTTTTTCTTCTTTTTCATCCTTGGATACTTTTAGTACTAATTTCACATTCTACATTACTTAAGGGTGGCTCTTCTTCCATCAGAAGATTTGTCCTAGAAAGATTATATTTCCCATGTCGAGTCGACGAGCTATTTGGTCAATTGGTTGATGGATCGACACTAGATTACAAGTCGAAGTCAACCCTCTGTCGACATGTGTTTTTCCTCTTTTATTGACTTCTTCGGGGTTTGGTTTTTCAATGAAGTCTCTAATTCATTAGTCTACTTGAGAAAATTGAACCTCTTCCAACCTGAACTCAAAATCTTTAATAAATTTTTCTTTATTGTCATCCACAAGAATGTGTCACCCCAGGCTTCCTCTATTTCATACCATTTATAAGGTATAACATCCAATGTGTTGGGAAACATATGGGGCCACACTCTTTTGTCTCTATATTCGATTCGTTTCCATTTGTTTTCACATTGATGAATATGCGCTATGGGATAAAATACGGGCTTGAACTTAGGTATGTAAACTTATACTAATAGTTTTTTACCTTCAAAATGTTTGACAAAATATGTCATCACAACAATACATGTCTGTAGCATGGGAGAGTGTGTTTCTCATTGAGCTACTTGGTTGGTGAAGGATTGCACAAGGATTTTCATTCTCTTGCTCTCTTCGATTGTTTTTGAAACCTCATAGACATGGGTCGATGAGGAAATTATTTCTTTAAATCTTATAGGAGTCACCGACGTGGATTTTAAATCAATCAAGGACACATTATGCTTGCTATTTTTCTCGTATACGATGGGTATTGATTTTATTGAGAAACAAGATCAAAATTTGTTGATTGGTATGGCCTTGATTGACCAACACTCCCTTGCTTTTGACTCATAATTTTCCATTTCCCAATCATGAGTTATGCCTGATAAAAAATGGTGATCCTTGTAAGATTTCTCTTGCAACATTAGTCTCTACGTTATCTTTGTATTCTTGCATAATTTGGTATAGGCTTTTGGCCTCAGTATCTTCATCCCATACTTCTATCCATGGTTTGCATTTTTTTGGATATAGAGGGATTACAATTTTACAATTTTCCTTTAAGATTGATTCTGTCTCATTCTGAGGAAATGGTGGCCTTCATTTTTCTACCTTAAGGGCTTCTGACCAGTGAAATTTAAGCAAGAATACCTTCGACTAGGTCGATTAATTCGAAGTTGAATCTAGTCAGGATACCCATTATGGAAATTTTCATGTTCTTCGAGGTACCAACAGGTTCAACAAACCGTTGATCTGCCAACTTTAGGAATTTTATTGTTCTTGCAATTTTTGGCTTCCCCAATTTAATCCAAGTTTCTCGTGGAAGGATATTCACTTGTGATCTAGATTCCAAAGTCGACTACAACTTGGTGTATTTTTCAATCGTCTATTTCAAGATCAACTTGGGGATCATAATAATCATGCATATTTTCTTGTGATAACAGTCTCAAATCCTGATATTTTCATTGATCATCTCTGTATTCCTTTAATACGTTCAAAAGTTCAAGCAATCGACCAACCAACTATTTTTCTTTCAAGAATTGAAGAATTCCTCTAAGATGACATCCTTGATTACTGTTGTATTTTGTTTTCCATTCCCATAATTGATGGATTTTTCGAACTCGTGATTCTTGAAGAAGTTGAGTGCTTCGTGCATCAATCTTTCTTCCTTGTTAGGATTAGGATAGATGTTTTTGTTTTTCTCAGGTCGAATTGGTGACTCTTGGCACATGAATTTTTATTGGCCTGCTCTAGATCTTGTAATCACATGTAAATTTTTTGAGTTCAAGACTTCATGTTTTGGTACCATGTATAGTATATTTACAGTCTTTTTATGCATGACTTTTTCAAGCATAATCGAATAGTCTTCAAGGGAGTGATCACCCACTCCACCAATGTTACAAAATTTAAGGTCGATTCTTTCTTTGAGTGGATAGTCGGGGTTGATGTGGTCATATTTCCAACATGTAAAGAAATAGATCCTTTTGACTGCAATCTCATCTCCCTCTTCCATATCGCCCATTGTATCCTCCTCTATATCCTCCATGACCTTGGTAGCCACCTCTACCTTGGTAGTGATTTCCGTTTTGATAATTGTTTCCATTTTGATAGTCATTTTCGTGACCTTGATTTCCCTGATCGACATTTTGGACAAATGCTTGTGTGTGATAGAATAAGTAGATGTTATGTTTATTCCAGCTAATAAGTTGGAAATCATGAGTCAAATGGGTGGCCTCCTCATAGATAACACACCATTTGGGCTTGGTATTTGTAAGATTGTTAGGATAGTATTGAGTACTATGGTTTGTCAGAGATTGACAAATCTCACAGTAAATTTCATCTTGGATCCTTTGGAAATTAGGTTCCCTTTCAGGAGCATCACTATATTCGTAGTAATCCTTTGTGTGACCTTCATTTAAACAATTGACGCACTCGAGGTCAATTAATCTAGGAGTCATATTTTTTAAGGATTGTTGTAGCATTTGGATTTTTTCCTCTAATATTTTCTTCGTCGGTGTTGAAGTCAATGACTTTTCATCGTCGGTTTCAATATGTTAGGATTTTATAAGTGCTTCTTTGCAAGAATGGATTTCATGCATTCACAATGGTCCTCTAATATTTTGCAATATTTTGGACACGTACCACTGCACTAGTAGTTGTTCTTCAATCACATACTAGATTTGACTGAGCAGCTCCTTGAATATTTTGTCATATTCTCTTATAGATTTTTTTTATTTCTTTGAGTTTTTGGGAAGCAACATGTTTGACATTGTGTTCTTTGAAGAAAGAGTGAAAATTTGTTTTTATTTCTTGCTTGGTTCTTTGTTGATTTTCAATGTAATTCATGAACCAAGTCAATGATCGATCCCTTAGGGTAGGTCCAAATTGTGCCATTTGCTTGTCTTCATCTGTTATATATGCTTCATTCCAAAACTTTTTGCACATAAATCAATGCCTTTTGGGGTCCTCCTGACCCTTGTAGACATGGATGTAATTCAAACCCATTTTATCTTTAGGAGGGGATATGTTTTGATTTGTTTGAGTTTGATGCCTACTTTCATAATCGACATAGTGGTCAACTTTGATTCAACTAGAATAGTCAGTTGTATTGACACTTGCGTTTCGACTGGGACAGTCAGTTTTTGTCGACGACTGTGTCTTGACCAATTTAGTTGAATAATCGACTAGTCTCTGGGGATCCTTTCTTTCTTTAATTACTTCAAATTCCATGTTTGGGTGCGAAATATCATATGTATGGCACCCTCGCTCTATATATTCGATGAATCGCCTCTCTTGAGGTTAAGTCGGTTTGTCACAATTGTTTACTGAATTAGTATTTTATTCTATAGTTAACAAATTCAATACAGGGGAAGAGTCCATGAGATCCTTGATATGCGAGAGAACTCTTTCGTCTCCCTAATTTCCTACCTAAATTTGTTCTAGTGGGGGAATCTCACTCAGAAGTCAATCTATCAAATTTCCTTGACCATCCATTTGATACCATATCAAGGAAGGTTATGGATCAATATGTAATCTTTGATGAAGGAATTTGTGGATTCGAGGACTTACTTCTTCAGTAATCAGAAATTATTGTAATGTGGGTCCCAAATCGTCTACATCCATGTTTTCACTCTCATATTCCATTTGAAGGGAACCCACTGCTACCTCAATCAACTACAAGTTCTCATTCCTTTCAGGATCCATCAGGGTTGCTTCTATTTCCAAAACTAGTTGGTTGCTGCCAAAATCCGATTGCTCACACACTCTAGTGATCTATCGCTCCTGGGGATGATCTCAACTCGACTTCCTTAGATGCCACAAATTACACATCTCTTCCCTTGATTTCTATCATTTTTTCCATTCTATTTTTTGAAGGTCGATAGAAGGCTTGTAATATTGCATTCTTCTTGTAGTTCTTCTCTCTGTCTCTTTGTCTATTGTATACTCTCATTTCATTTCGGTCAACCTCCTTCTAGTTACTGCCATAATTACTTCCTCGTCATGGTCGACTATCTTTTATAGGCATCACACAGACAAAACCCCCCAGAGTCGGGCTTGAATACTCTTGGTCGACACAGATGCAAGTAATTGTGATATTCATTTGTTTAATAAGTACTCCCAAGCTTGTCATATGTTCTTGTAGTTAGCTTGTAAAAATTTATCCTAATATTTTTGCTTTCCTTCCCAGTTGGTGTTTGGTGGTGGTGGTCTAAGGAGTGGTCAGTATTCCACAATATGGCCGACACCTCTGTCTAACAAGAATTTGTGTAGCAAAGTTGGTATGGTGCAAAAGAACCCATCATGAGAATCATCGTAGAATCTGTCCTTTATTTTAGTGGTTCGCTACTTAAGTGCTTGTTCCTCACAGTGGTCATCAGTGATTTTTTCAACCTACTCGTGCAATTTCATTCGATCCTCATTGATCAACTTGGACATCAATTGTTCATCATCTCTTAATATATTCATTAATAGGTTGGTCGATGTATTTTTTGATTTCTTCTGGAATCGCCTCGATGAATCTTTTGTGGGTTTCTGTGAAGAATTGTGCTCTTGCTTCTCCTAGTGTTAGTATGTTTCTTTGTGCGTAATTCTTCAAATAATTATTGATCTTTCTCTCCCACCACTTGTGTATTTATTCCAAACTCAACATCTATGTGTGCATTATTTTACAAGCTCGGGTTCACGAACTACCAACAATAGAATCAATGTTGTGATCTAGGGAATTGTATGTAGAAGTTACCAGTAGTCCTTCACACAAAATAATATGGCACAATGAACTAATATACAATCACACATATATAAGAGTATAAGAGTACACAAAGTAATGGAGAGACTAGCAATATGCACTTTATGATGTATCGCAACATATTTATTTCTTTGTTACATGACCACATATTTATACTTGCACAATTAGTTACTGGGGAATCACAACTTCCTAAGTGCCTCGGTTAGTTAGCCCGACTTTGTAATCAATCGACTTACATATTTGACTTGGTCGGTTGTCGGGTCTAGTCGATAGAGTCGACTGTCCCCTACAAAAATATTTGAATTCTCTCATATAAGTGCCGACTCTTGTGAATATTATGGTTTGTTAGATGCATAATTATTGGGTAGTTATTGATTTAGTGTTGGTTTTTAGTAGAATATCATCTCAAGCTAGCGAGCAATGGGCCTTTGAGCCAATGAACCTTAAGAAACATAGAAACTTTCCATAAATGTAGGTGGAACCTTGTTAAGAAATAGAACACATTAACATATGCAATTAGACATGACAAAAGAATTAGCAGAAAAGGATTTATCCATCTCTACCATATATTCATCCCATGATATCAAGCACCTCATAAACTGAAGAGTACCAACACACTAGCAAATCATCAATAGATAAAAATGACAGCTCATAAAGAGATAACCTCACACTTGGTGATTGTCTAGGGACTCACAATCTAACAGTCCTCCCCTCAATCACAAGTTTGAATAATTATACTAGTAAGGCAACATGAGCTAATGCATAAACTAATATCATTTCAATCTTCAATCTGAAATTTCTGAATTGATATTCGATGAAGATATGCATGAAAACTTCCCAATATGGATGTTGAATGGTTCATTTGAAATGAACTTTGAAAGGGAGTAGAAATTATGAAAGTGAATAGCTGCCATGTCTAAACATTCCCCCTACTAATTCATGAAAAATAACATCACCATTGTTTTGTGAGTGAACAAATAGGATCCCCAAAATTCCCTATGAATTTAGACACAATTAGGTGTCGAACAACATCCCAATGAAGATTTTAGATACCATGCTAAGGTATCTTTCCAAATATGTTGATTTGATGAGATTGATTGAAGTTGAATGGATTGTAGATAGTATGTTGAGGAGACCAATTTCCATTTTAGAATTCCCAAATTCTCATTGATAGGACTTTAAAACTTGAAGTATAACTATCATAATTGGAATTTCACCCATGTTAGGTGCAAGGTGAGAAGTATGTCAAAAGGATCCAAGCGTGAGCTTTGGATTATTCTTCAATAGATATTTTATCATTGTATTTGATACCATGTATTTGATTATTTTGGTTGACAACTGACCATTTTCAAAATATTCTCCCCCTTGAGGGTGAAAGAGATTTCAATTTTGTCTTCATTAGTGTACTTCCCCCCTTGAGTGCAAGAGAGTATCTTTCTCTTTGACACAAGTTTCAGTTCAAGAGAAATGTAAAATTAGGTTGCAATCATGCCCAAAATCTTCATCTAGAACAATTTTTTGAACTCCTTCTTTTGTGATTTCTTCATGTAAATTTGTGTTGACCTATGTTTGAACTTGATGGTAAAACTTTTTCAACATGTTGGATTTTAATTTCCATTGCTAAGGAGTTATCCAACCATAATGATTTTTCTTATCCTTCTTTTTCTTTCGACATCTATCTAAATTATTATTTGTCAGCCTATAATGAAGACAAGGATGGAGATCAAAACACTCTATCTCCATATGGCCAATTCTATGACAATGTTGGAATTATCAGGAATTTGCTCAATGTTTTTATCATCAACATTCTTAACTTATGTAGCCTTCAAATTTTCATCAATAAATCTTGTAGTCACAAAGTAAACCATTTTTTAGTAATTTGGAATATGAATGATAATGTCTTTGCCATATCCTAATCCATGTCAATTCTTGTTAAATAGCAATTATTCCCAAGGTCTAACAATTGGAAAGATCATTTTGTACTTCTTAATGTTCTTCTTAAATGTTTTCTTTTGTAACTTCAAATTTCACATTTACTATTACTACTATCACTATGTGCTTCTTCTTGTGACTCTTCTTCAACCAAACTTTCCTTCATCAATTCCATTTCATAACCTGGTAAGGAATCATCAACCTCATCTTTTATTGCATTTTTATCAACCAATTCCATTAGATTATTTGAGTCACAAATAACATCAACCATTTGCATTAGATCATCATTGTCACAAGTAACATCCATCATTTGCATTAAGTCATTTGTGTCACAGGTAACATCAACCATTTGTATGAGCGCATTTGTGTCACAAGTTGCTTCAACCATGTTATCCGTTTGCTACTCATTTCAATTAATTTTAGTTGAAATGATTCATTCAATTTATCCTTTCAATCAATTTGCTTGTGAAGATTAAGAACCAAATTATCCAAAACATGGAAGGAGTCATGTAATTCTTGATTTCATGATTGACATTTTGTGAATGTTTTCCTCCTTTACCCGTTTTTTATTTTCAATTGTGTCATGCTCACTTGTTTTTTTTCAACCTTAGGGTGTTGGGTTCTATCGATTATGCACCACAAAATGTGATTTTTATAGTGATTTGGCTTTGATGACAATGACCTCCTTATTCAATTTCAAGCATGTCTCTTTTTGACAATTTTCACAAGCGTTTTGCAATTCTACACTTAATTCAATGACTCAAACTTGTTCAATTGACTATTGACTTTGCCATGAATCAATGCGAGTTCGTTATGATTCAACAAACAAGCACATTTTAGTCTCCTCTTACATGAGATTACACATTGCTTTGTGGATGCTTAAATTGATGTATTGTGTTGTTGAATGATCAAGTTGTATTCCTTGTTACACCATGTGTGGTTTGTTGAATGATAAATTGCAAGTGTGATTTCAACATATTAAAACTAGACACAAAGTAGATATCAAACATTCAATATATGATTCATCACACACAAACATCGAGTGTACCTTAGATCACCTTACTCAAATTTCGAGTAGATCTAAGATACATGATTCAAAGAAAAATTGTATTTTATTATTATATTTGCCTTGCAATCACAACGATATTCCCAAATACAATGAGGGATAAAATGATAATCATGTCCTGAGATTTGTCTCAACTTTTATATCAATTACAAGCCTTCACAATACTTTGGCTAATATTTTGAACAAAAAATCTATCATACCTTTTCAATAAGGTTTTTCCCAATGGAGGCTTTGATTATTAGCTACCAAGATTGCCCATTCTATTTTAATCAAAAGTTATTGCTTTTCCCCATCCATTATGACCCAAAGATGAACGACTCAAGCATGCATTATTGCTAGTGCTCTAAAAACACTTCATTCTTTACAGGTTTTAGTGCATAGATTTTTAATATAAAGAAAAGTTTAATCAAAGGATAAGTGCATGTGCGATAAAATGTCAAGCCAAGCAAAAAACAAATCATGTTACCTCCTTCCAGTTGTGTGTCATTGTTAGACGTGCATGTGGGGTCTCTTTCTAACTAAACTCAGCTAGTGATGTTCACCTTAATTTCTCTATGTATTTTCCTTCCAACTGTGTGGGCTCAAGGGAAAATGTGCATGGTTGTATGTTGACCAGATCATGGAGAGGATCTCTAGATAGCTTTGATCATGGAGAGGGTGGCTATGTTTAATCACTTTTTTTTATTATATGATTGAATGGAGAAATGGGTTGAGAATACCTCTCAAACAAAGAAAAGCACAAAGCAAAATGAAGTAATTGTTGGTTTGCCCAGATTGTTGCTTAACTTTGTAAAAATTTCTAAGGATTCAACTCACCACTAAAGTAACTTGATGGCACAATATATAGCTCTGATTGAAGATCATGGAGAGTAGGGATCTTAATTTTTTGGATATTTGATTGTCGATGGAATTCAGACAACAATTTCCATTGTTTAGTGAATAATGATAGTAACAAGTGTATAAATGGATATGTGCATAGGTGATCTAAGGAAAATTTGCAAAGCCTCGATCTTAAGACTTAATGAGTAGAATCCCTATTGTAGAATACATCTAACATTTTTGCAGGTATATAATGGAGAATATTTGTTGGGAAGATACATAGAAGTGTCCAATGCCAAATCCAAAGATTGATAGATTTGACAGGTATCATCTGGCTTGATTACTCTAAAAGAAAGGATTCTTAAACATATTAGATGGTTTTCTTTTCAAGACAAATTGTTTCTCGTCAATTTGTGATCTTCTTAAATTGTGTTGTGCTGATATGAGTAATCATTCAATGTTTTTCTTTAAGTAATTTGTGGGATAATTCACCCAATTCATGAAAAAAACGTAGATATAGAAACTGTCAATTGCAATAGTAGTATTTATGTGATTGAAAGTGGTATGTTTCAATTTATTGGAATAGGTTTTGGGAGAGACCACAAAACTTGGGCAAAATGATATGCAACATCAATATGTAGTAATTGTAGAAACAAAATCACTTGTGTTGAATATATTCGAAGAAAGCAATTTGTGTGCAAAGAGGATTACATATTCAACTTCAAGAAAGAAATCAATGGATCTAATCTGGACACGTTGTAGGAATGGTTGGACATATCAAATGAAATGAAGCATTTGCGCAAAAAATCATTTTCATCTTAAATTAATAAAAAATTGAGATATATATGACCTTGTTTTTTCCATTACACCTTCAAAAGGGTGTAGATTTGCTTTTCTTTTTACTTCATGTTCATATAATCCCCATAATCCCATGGATCACTACCATGTTCAATCATTAACTTTCAAATAAAAAACCTTCTATGTAAAACTACCATGGTATCATCTTCCCTTAAGACCATAAGAGCTTTTATACCATGTTAAGAAATAGAACACATTAACATATGCAATGGGACATGACACAAGGATTGTCAGAAAGGGCTTTAGTCATCTCTACCATATATTCATCCCATGATATCAATAAATAGTACATGGGTGTAATCACTTCGTAAACTTAAGAGTGCCAACACACTAACAACTTATTAATAGATAAGGATGATAACTCATAAAGAGGTAATCTCGGAATTTGTGATTGTCTAGGGACTCACTCTAACAAGCCTTGATGTTTTACAAAGTTTCAAACTAAAAATAGGTTATTTCAAGATTCCACAAACTATATTTATGGCAAGTTTGTTTGGTGCTTAAAGTTCACCCTCCAAGATAACATCAATCACTTTATATACTAATTCTTCTAAATAAATTGTAAAATGTCCCATTACCATTCAATAAATTTATTTTTGAAAAACATTGTTATAATAATAAATCCCTCAAATGAAACAAGACTTTTATTTTTTATAAATGTGGAAAAACCTATCATAACTTAGTTGTCAACCAACAGTGAGGAAAACCATCACCCATTTTTATCTGTGAATGCTTGTCGACTCATCGCTATTATTCAAGGAAAACCATGCCACTTGAAATAACCTACTGGAGGTCCATAAGGAGGCACACTTCCACTCCTATGAGTAACCTATTTTATTAGATCCAAGGAAGATGAGCACTTACCCAATCAAAAGTAGTTTTAGGTCTTACACCAACACCAAAAGACGGTTTTGACGTATAGATGTTATCATCAGGAAAGTCGATGTCCCTTATGAACATCACTTAGACTACCTCCGATTGGGTCATGCATTTTTTAGAAGCATGTAACCTTAATCCCATACACAAAACCATATATTACCCCTAATTGTAATTTAACCTCTTATCAAAAGGGTAAGACAAAATTTATATTTATGCACAAACAAATTTAATATAATAATCTCATTTTGTAAAAAATAAAATGATATTATCTTATAAAACATATTTAAAAAAAAAAGAATGAATTGTATTAAAAAATGATTGAACAAAATTTGTCGCTATATTTTGATATCTCTATCACGTGTCAATTTTATTTTTTTTTAAATCACCTTTTTTCAAAGCAAACACATTATAACATGCATAAAATGGAGGTATTTAAAAAAATAATACAATACCATTATAATTAATGCCATTGCTTTTTACAATTTATTTATTTTTCCTCGAAAAAAAAAACGTGAATGTATTCATAGAGTTAAAATTTACATTCTATAGAATACATGTTGCCATGTATTTGCAAATTGCCAAAAAAATGGATCAAAACAGTACCAATAAGGTACACAAGAGTCACTTAGAAAGTCTGCAAAATTTCATTCTCGGACAAAGAGAGAGAGAGTTCATCCATATACATCAATGCATCTTGATTTCACAAAAAATATACAAAAATATATCCCTTGTAGACTGGACCTATAAAAGCCTGCAAAGAGCCGCAAAGAAGTTATAGAAAGAATGGTAGACCTTATTCAATTATGGTTTATCTAGGAGAATGAACTTGTACATAATGCCCCACACTCAATATTTAACATCAGATTCTGAAACTCGCACACAAGAAACTAAAATACGTACTCTTTCCAATGAAATTGGTCCCACATCATTTGGATTCTCTATGAAGAAGTTATGACTGTTTTAACCGGAACACCTTAGAACATATCACCAATAGACTTCATTCTCCCTTTAAATCCGGCCTTCTTTACTTTTGATTTCCTCTGAAATTCAACTTGTGTATGTAATGAATGTATAATAATATGTATTTACACCATTTATGACACTTCCTTTTAACATTAGGGCCGACCTGACACTTTCTTATTTTGTAATTCTTTTCTTTAATTATCTTTAGGGCCTACATGTACTTCCTTCCTAAATTCACTTTGTCATCTTCAAAAATTGATTTCTCCTCAACCATGAGGATCCACGTGATGTGTCACATACCACTGGAAACAACATGATGTATATTATCCATCCATGGGTGTTGAAACTTCATGTGCATTGTTCTTCATGTCCAAATAAATTCATCAATCTTGTGGTCCAAAACCAATGACTAGGGTTGACATCAATGACAACAACCAATATTCCAACAAATGTTTCTATCCCCATTTTTAAAAATAGGAACAATGAGGCTTTGGGTCCAGGGTTTAGGGAAGCCCTGTTTGACTGCTAAATTGAAGAGCTTGTGTATGTGAGGGATAAGGATTGTCCCTTCGATTTTAAAAATTTCAGCTTGGTAGCCTTCAATGTCCTTAGCTTTCCCATTTGCAAGTCCCTTAACCCCGAACTCTATGTCATCTAAATAAAAAACTTCTTCCTTTGTAGGGATAATAGGAATGGTGTCCATGGCATTAGGAAAATCTTAAAGAATTTTAAGGTAGGAATTCCAATCCCTGAAGGGAATCCTATTATTTTCTTTAGTATTGCATTTTAGAATTTGGCTCTAGAACTTCTTAGGATCTAGCTTATATAGTTGTGAAAGTTTCTCCTACGTTTTATTGATATAATACTTTTTTTTCCTTTTAATTAGGGCTTGTTGTTCTATTATTCATTTTATAGGACATTTCGAAAGAGAACTTGTTAATAGAAGTGCAAAGGGTAGTTGTAAAATTATGATAGAGTTCTTCAATGTTGTCCTTATAAGTTAGGGGATTTAATTTACTATTTAAATCCTTTAAGAAA
>JZKD02S0784355.1:874286-888136 GCA_000966675.3 Picea glauca | reverse complement strand
AAATTTCCTTAAATATGAAGAAATGTATCTTTTGTGTGCCTTTTGGAAATTTGTTGGGACATATTGTGTGCATAGAAGGAGTTTTATTTGATCTTGGGAATGTTGTTGTGATTCTGAATATGCCTCCCCCTACAACTGACAAGCAATTGTGATCCACTATGGGTCACACTAGATGCTATCAAAGGTTCATCAGTAATTACACAAGTATAACTACCCCACTAGAGAAGTTGTTTAAGAAATATGAAGTTTTTCACTGGACACCTCAATGTGACACAGATTTTAACATTTTGAAAGAAAATTTAATTAGTGCCCCTATTTTGATGTATCCTAACTAGCAAGTTGAATTCCATGTACACACTGATGCTTCTAGCACTACTTTAGGTGATGTTCTTGCACAACCTAGTGAAGGAAATCTAGATCACCCTATGTATTTTTCCAGCAGAAAACTATCACAGGCCAAGCGCAACTACACTACCATAGAAAGGGAGGGATTAGCTATGGTTTATGCTTTGCAGAAGTTCGGACATTATCCATTGGGAGTTCATTTCAATTTTTTTACTAATCATTCATCTTTGAAGTATTTGGTTAATAATATTGTGTTAGAAGGAAGGATTTTCAGGTGGCTCTTGTTGTTCCAAGAATTCTCTTTTGAAGTTGGTATCAAACCAGGAAAGTTGAAAGTTGGCCTTGACCACCTATCTCGGCTAGAGTCGGGAGAAACTGGTGGAGCCATAGATGACCAACTCCCAAATGCATATTTATTTAAGATTGAATTTTTTCCAGACTTTCTCTCTGATATTACCTTATTTTTTAGCACTGGTGTCTTCCATGATGATTATTTTTCAACACAAAAGAGACATTTTGTGGTTCGTGCAACAAATTATCAATTGATTTTAGGTCAACTATATAAGTTGGGATTGGATAAAATTCTTAGAAGGTGTGTACTTAACCATGAATGACCTAAAATATTGTGGGAGTGTCAGAGTGGAGTTGCGGGAGATCATGTAGGAGGGAAGGTGACTACATAGAAAGTACTTCAAGTAGTGTTATGGTGTCTTACTGTATTCAAAGATGCTAAATATTATGCTAGAGAATGTGATGTTTTCCATAAGGTTGGAAATTCATTGCATAGGGATGAGTTTCCATTACATCATGTTCAGGAATCATAGGCCTTTGAGAAGTGGGATATTGACTTCATCGGACCTATTAATCTGTCAGTAAAACACTCAAAGGAAAGATATATCATCATTGCAACAAACTATTTGAGTCGTTGGGATGAAGCATAACCTATTAAGGATTGTTCTATAGAAACAACAACAAGGTTCATTTTTTAGAACATCATTACTCGGTTTGGGTGTCCCAGAAGCTTAACCAATGATCAAGGTACCCATTTCATCAATGAGAAACAAGAAAATTTCCACCCTTAATCGAGAATTTTTAATTCATCGTGACAAAAGAAGTCATTATCATCTACAAGCCAATGATATGGTGGAAGCATTTAATAATATTTTGGAGAAGGGGTTGACTAAATTATGTTTCACTAATCGGGATGAATGGGATGAGTGAGTTCCAACTGTTATTTGGGCATATAGAACCACTACCAATAAGTTACACAAGTATACCCATTTTCAACTAGTGTACATGAGAGAAACCGTAGTACGAGTCGAATTCATCATTCCAAGCATGTTCATTTCACAATTTACTCAGATGACAGATGATGAATCTATTGCGGAAAGGCTTGTGGAACTATTGGAACTTGAGGAAGCTATATTTTTATCCTATTTTCATCAGACTATGGAGAAATCTAGAAAAACAAATTTGCATGACAAACACATCAAGACCAAGACTTTTGTGCAAGGTGACCAAGTATTTCTCTATGATAGTAAGTATCAAAAGAATCTAGGGAAATTACAAATGCTCTGGCTTGGACCATTTATAGTTGCGGAAATTCCAAACTCATGAGTTGTTAGACTAGAGCAACTAGATGGAGTTCTTTGTCCAATATGGGTGAATGTTGCACGCCTGAAGCCCTATATCTCTACTCATTGAAGAAATTATTTATGCATTGTTGTCACAAGGAGTGAATAAAGTAGGTAGGTTTTCATTTTGTTTTGTTGTTATCTCCTTTTTCCAATAAAGCAGTGACATGTCCAACTATCACTCACCCCTAGAGTCTAGTTATCGGTGTTAGTTTGTCCAGTTCAGGTCACATCATTGTGGTTGGGGAGTCTATGTCTCATATTTTATGCATTTAGTAACTTTCAATGTTTTCAGTCCCTGTTGTGTCATTTTCACATTATCTGTTAAATGCAGTTAGTAATTTCCTGTCACCATCTTGTCCATGTCAGCAAAATTCATTTATGTTCAAAAGTTCGCTTGTACTTTTATGGTTAGTCATCGTCCAATTAGTTATTTTCCTATGTGTCATGCCATGTCAAATCTGTGTTGGTACTCATGCCCTTTATTTCTCTAATCACGAATTAGATTTCACCACGCATGTCTATCATGTCTATTGTTAATGTTGAGTTAGGTACGTGGTTTTCCTTTAATGAAAATTTAATGTTCGTCCCACGTCATCCCCTCATGACTGTCTATAACTCAATGGTCGCTTCTTGTTCAATTCATTGTGTTATGTTTGTTTGTCTGAATTCTCAACTCTAGAGTCCAGTGAGAATTTCGTGAGTATGGACCTGTGTCCTCATCCTCTAATTATTTTGTGTATCAACGCAGGTCTTCGGTCATGGTTTTCACCACTACTTCTCGGGGTGTACTTCTAAATATTGTTGTTCCAACAGATATCCATGATCCACAAGTTAATATTTTGGGCGATCTATAGGGTAAATTCAAGGAGGCTTGGATGCTTGACATCGATTTTTCAGATGGGGACTTGTTTCCCTAGATGAAGGTTGATGCATACATGGATTATTTTCCCTGCATTCTGGAGAGGTGGATGTGCAATGGAAGACTCCCGATATGTCGTTATGAGATTCAACTATAATTTATTTGAGGGATTTACTCGTCTTTTGTACCACTGGTGAAATTGCGCGTTGCACCAAGCTTCTAATTAGACGGGTACACAATGGCTAATTGTGGTTGGAACGAGAGTATCCAATCCATCCTTCTAATATCTAGAAGTTAACAAGACTTTCCATGGAGGGAGAATATGTCACAAAGGGATTCCAAGGTTCAAGCAAGCATGGTCGGAAGAAGGTAAAACTCAACCCATATGATAAGTTTGGTACTAGACGTGGAGGTCATGAAGCCCTCATTAAGCCAATCACCAATGAGCCTGTTTACTGTGCATGCTACTTGATTGCGGGAAAAGTGATGAAAAACTATTCCAAGGGAGAGTTCACACTAAATGCTTTGTCAGTTGTTGATTTCTGTGCATAGGGCGCAAAAATGAATTGGTGAAAGTATATGATGAATGAGATGCTACAGGATTGTGAAAATATGCATGAGAGGGGTGGATAGTTCATCTATGGCTATCTCTTATTTGCGTTCACCATGTGGAAGTGGAGGCCACCACAAGGAAGGGAGCTAGAAATGACTCTAGACAACTGAATAGATATGAGGTTTAAGCCCTTGCAAAAAAGAACATACACCACAAATGTATCATTCAACAATGTTGCTTCCCTGCAATGGTAGAAGGATATAATCAATTCCACCCAACACATGAGGATTCCACAAGAATTTATCAATAAGCACACCATCAAAATCTAGTTCTAAATGAACATGGATCACACCTTTGTGAGGCCACGAGCTACAGATCCTAAGAAGATTCACACTCTCCCGATGCCTTATTACCTTGATGAAGAAGCTTTGGAAAAGGATTTTTTTTCATGTCCTGGAGTAAAGTTGGTTCCAAAGGCCTCGACAATATCATATCAACTTCCTCAATCTCACAACGGGAAGCTCCAACAACTAAATATATCCCTAGTTCTAGCGGCACAAGAAAGAGACAACGCATGCCTTTAGGTTCAAAGTTGGAAGAAGAGGAAGAAGATTTTCAAAGTTCAATTCCACATCCGCTACCACTATCATCTATTTTTTACAGTGTTTTATTCACAGGTAAGCATTTCAAAGAATCCTTTGAAGCATCACTTTTCGGTTCCCTCTAAGAAAGTCTACACTAGTTCACCATCATCCTCTACTAATCTCCCCATTGTCACTAATGTCATCCATATCGCCTCAATTCTTCCCCAAATGATGGTTCATACCCCTATCCCCATTATAACCATCATTGATGACTGTGTCATCAAAGTAAGTGAAACCCAATCAACCCCCATTATGGAAGAACTTAGTCATCATCCACCTAGCTATGTTGNATATTTTGGGCGATCTATAGGGTAAATTCAAGGAGGCTTGGATGCTTGACATCGATTTTTCAGATGGGGACTTGTTTCCCTAGATGAAGGTTGATGCATACATGGATTATTTTCCTTGCATTCTGGAGAGGTGGATGTGCAATGGAATACTCCTGATATGTCGTTATGAGATTCAACTATAATTGATTTGAGGGATTTACTCATCTTTTGTACCACTGGTGAAATTGCGCGTTGCACCAAGCTTCTAATTAGAGGGGTACACAATGGCTAATTGTGGTTGGACCGAGAGTATCCAATCCATGCTTCTAATATCTAGAAGTTAACAAGACTTTCCATGGAGGGAGAATATGTCACAAAGGGATTCCAAGGTTCAAGCAAGCATGGTCGGAAGAAGGTAAAACTCAACCCATATGATAAGTTTGGTACCAGGCATGGAGGTCGTGAAGCCCTCATTAAGCCAATCACCGATGAGCCTGTTTACTGTGCATGTTAATTGATTGCGGGAAAAGTGATGAAAAACTATTCCAAGGGAGAGTTCACACTGAATGCTTTGTCAGTTGTTGATTTCTGTGCACAGGGCGCAAAAATGAATTGGTGAAAGTATATGATGAATGAGATGCTACAGGATTGTGCAAATATGCATGAGAGGGGTGGATAGTTCATCTATGGCTATCTCTTATTTGCGTTCACCATGTGGAAGTGGAGGCCACCACAAGGAAGGGAGCTAGAAATGACTCCAGACAACTGAATAGATATGAGGTTTAATCCCTTGCAAAAAAGAACATACACCACAAATGTATCATTCAACAATGTTGCTTCCCTGCAATGGTAGAAGGATATAATCAATTCCACCCAACACATGAGGATTCTAAAAGAATTTATTAATAAGCACACCATCAAAATCTAGTTCTAAATGAACATGGATCACACCTTTGTGAGGCCACGAGCTACAGATCCTAAGAAGATTCACACTCTCCCGATGCCTTATTACCTTGATGAAGAAGCTTTGGAAAAGGATTTTTTTTCATGTCCTGGAGTAAAGTTGGTTCCAAAGGCCTCGACAATATCATATCAACTTCCTCAATCTCACAACGGGAAGCTCCAACAACTAAATATATCCCTAGTTCTAGCGGCACAAGAAAGAGACAACGCATGCCTTTAGGTTCAAAGTTGGAAGAAGAGGAAGAAGATTTTCAAAGTTCAATTCCACATCCGCTACCACTATCATCTATTTTTTACAGTGTTTTATTCACAGGTAAGCATTTCAAAGAATCCTTTGAAGCATCACTTTTCGGTTCCCTCTAAGAAAGTCTACACTAGTTCACCATCATCCTCTACTAATCTCCCCATTGTCACTAATGTCATCCATATCGCCTCAATTCTTCCCCAAATGATGGTTCATACCCCTATCCCCATTATAACCATCATTGATGACTGTGTCATCAAAGTAAGTGAAACCCAATCAACCCCCATTATGGAAGAACTTAGTCATCATCCACCTAGCTATGTTGNGTTTGTGAGGACTACAAAATTTTGAACTCAACCTGTGTGCATGATACTTTTCCTACTCCATTCAGTGATGAAGTTCTTGATCAGGTCGATGGCAATGAACTATATTCCTTCACTGGTGGATTTTCAGGATATCATCAAGTCAGAATTGAGGAATAAGATAAAATAAAGACTACCTTTATTATCGAATGGGGCTCGTTTTCTTATAATGTTATTCCCTTTGGGCTTAATAATGCTCTTGTTGTCTTCTCTAAGATTGTTATTGCTGCCTTCCGAGACTTTATCCACAATTTTCTTGAAGTTTACATGGATGTTTGGACTATGTATAGCTAATTGAATGAACACATAGGCCTACTTCGATTAATGTTTGACTGCTACAGACAGTTACAAATTTCCTTAAATATGAAGAAATGTATCTTTTGTGTGCCTTTTGGAAATTTGTTGGGACATATTGTGTGCATAGAAGGAGTTTTATTTGATCTTGGGAATGTTGTTGTGATTCTAAATATGCCTCCCCCTACAACTGACAAGCAATTGTGATCCACTATGGGTCACACTAGATGGTATCAAAGGTTCATCAGTAATTACACAAGTATAACTACCCCACTAGAGAAGTTGTTTAAGAAATATGAAGTTTTTCACTGGACACCTCAATGTGACACAGATTTTAACATTTTCAAAGAAAGTTTAATTAGTGCCCCTATTTTGATGTATCCTAACTAGCAGGTTGAATTCCATGTACACATCGATGCTTCTAGCACTACTTTAGGTGATGTTCTTACGCAACCTAGTGAAGGAAATCTAGATCACCCTATGTATTTTTCCAGCAGAAAACTATCACAGGCCAAGCGCAACTACACTACCATAGAAAGGGAGGGATTAGATATGATTTATGATTTGCAGAAGTTTGGACATTATCCATTGGGAGGTCATTTCAATTTTTTTACTAATCATTCATCTTTGAAGTATTTGGTTAATAATATTGTGTTAGAAGGAAGGATTTGCAGGTGGCTCTTGTTGTTCCAAGAATTCTCTTTTGAAGTTGGTATCAAACCAGGAAAGTTGAATGTTGGCCTTGACCACCTATCTTGGCTAGAGTCGGGAGAAACTGGTGGAGCCATAGATGACCAACTCCCAAATGAAGATTTATTTAAGATTGATTTTTTTTCCAAACTTTCTCTCTGATATTACCTTATTTTTTAGCACTGGTGTCTTCCATGATGATTATTTTGCAACACAAAAGAGACATTTTGTGGTTCGTGCAACAAATTATCAATTGATTGTAGGTCAACTATATAAGTTGGGATTGGATAAAATTCTTAGAAGGTGTGTACTTAACCATGAATGACCTAAAATATTGTGGGAGTGTCAGAGTGGAGTTGCGGGAGATCATGTAGGAGGGAAGGTGACTACATAGAAAGTACTTCAAGTAGTGTTATGGTGTCTTATTGTATTCAAAGATGCTAAAGATTATGATAGAGAATGTGATGTTTTCCATAAGGTTGGAAATTCATTGCATAGGGATGAGTTTCCATTACATCATGTTCAGGAATCATAGGCCTTTGAGAAGTGGGATATTGACTTCATCGGACCTATTAATCTGTCAGTAAAACACTCAAAGGAAGGATATATCATCATTGCAACAAACTATTTGAGTCATTGGGATGAAGCATAACCTATTAAGGATTGTTCTATAGAAACAACAACAAGGTTCGTTTTTTAGAACATCATTACTCGGTTTGGGTGTCCCATAATCTTAACCAATGACCAAGGTACCCATTTCATCAATGAGAAACAAGAAAATTTCCACCCTTAATCGAGAATTTTTAATTCATCATGACAAAAGAAGTCATTATCATCTACAAGACAATGATATGGTGGAAGCATTTAATAATATTTTGGAGAAGGGGTTGACTAAATTATGTTTCACTAATCGGGATGAATGGGCTGAGTGAGTTCCAACTGTTATTTGGGCATATAGAACCACTACCAAGAAGTTACACAAGTATACCCATTTTCAACTAGTGTACATGAGAGAAACCG
Organism: Picea glauca; assembly: GCA_000966675.3. Taxonomy (NCBI): domain Eukaryota; kingdom Viridiplantae; phylum Streptophyta; class Pinopsida; order Pinales; family Pinaceae; genus Picea; species Picea glauca. Next base: position 880,256 of record JZKD02S0784355.1, on the reverse strand, counting down.
TAGTACGAGTCGAATTCATCATTCCAAGCATGTTCATTGCACAATTTACTCAGATGACAGATGATGAATCTATTGTGGAAAGGCTTGTGGAACTATTGGAACTTGAGGAAGCTATATTTTTATCCTATTTTCATCAGACTGTGGAGAAATCTAGAAAAACAAATTTTCATGAAAAACACATCAAGACCAAGACTTTTGTGCAAGGTGACCAAGTATTGCTCTATGATAGTAAGTATCAAAAGAATCTAGGGAAATTACAAATGCTCTGGCTTGGACCATTTATAGTTGCGGAAATTCCAAACTCATGAGTTGTTAGACTAGAGCAACTAGATGGAGTTCTTCGTCCAATATGGGTGAAGGTTGCACGCCTGAAGCCCTATATCTCTACTCATTGAAGAAATTATTTATGCATTGTTGTCACAGGGAGTGAATAAAGTAGGTAGGTTTTCATTTTGTTTTGTTGTTATCCCCTTTTTCCAATAAAGCAGTGACGTGTCCAAATATCACTCACCCCTAGAGTCTAGTTATCGGTGTTGGTTTTTCCAGTTCGGGTCACATCATTGTGGTTGGGGAGTCTATGTCTCATATTTTATGCATTTAGTAACTTTCAATGTTTTCAGTCCCTGTTGTGTCATTTCCACATTATCTGTTAAATGCAGTTAGTAATTTCCTGTCACCATCTTGTCCATGTCAGCAAAATTCATTTATGTTCAAAAGTTCGCTTGTACTTTTATGGTTAGTCATCGTCCAATTAGTTATTTTCCTATGTGTCATGCCATGTCAAATCTGTGTTGGTACTCATGCCCTTTATTTCTCTAATCACAAATTAGATTTCACCACGCATGTCTATCATGTCTATTGTTAATGTTGAGTTAGGTACATGGTTTTCCTTTAATGAAAATTTAATGTTCGTCCCACGTCATCCCCTCATGACTGTCTATAAATCAATGGTCGCTTCTTGTTCAATTCATTGTGTTATGTTTGTTTGTCTGAATTCTCAACTCTAGAGTCCAGTGAGAATTTCGTGAGTATGGACCTGTGTCCTCATCCTCTGATTATTTTGTGTATCAACGCAAGTCTTTGGTCATGGATTTCACCACTACTTCTCAGGGTGTACATCCAAATATTGTTGTTCCAACAGATATCCATGATCCACAAGTTAATATTTTGGGCGATCTATAGGGTAAATTCAAGGAGGCTTGGATGCTTGACATCGATTTTTCAGATCGGGACTTGTTTCCCTAGATGAAGGTTGATGCATACATGGATTATTTTCCCTGCATTCTAGAGAGGTGGATGTGCAATGGAAGACTCTCGATATGTCGTTATGAGATTCAACTATAATTGATTTGAGGGATTTACTCGTCTTTTGTACCACTGGTGAAATTGCGCGTTGCACCAAGATTCTAATTAGACGGGTACACAATGCCTAATTGTGGTTGGACCAAGAGTATCCAATCCATGCTTCTAATATCTAGAAGTTAACAAGACTTTCCATGGAGGGAGAATATGTCACAAAGGGATTCCAAGGTTCAAGCAAGCATGGTCGGAAGAAGGTAAAACTCAACCCATATGATAAGTTTGGTACCAGACGTGGAGGTCGTGAAGCCCTCATTAAGCCAATCACCGATGAGCCTGTTTACTATGCATGCTACTTGATTACGGGAAAAGTGATGAAAAACTATTCCAAGGGAGAGTTCACACTGAATGCTTTGTCAGTTGTTGATTTCTGTGCACAGGGTGCAAAAATGAATTGGTGAAAGTATATGATGAATGAGATGCTACAGGATTGTGCAAATATGCATGAGAGGGGTGGATAGTTCATCTATGGCTATCTCTTATTTGCGTTCAACATGTGGAAGTGGAGGCCACCACAAGGAAGGGAGCTAGAAATGACTCCAGACAACTGAATAGATATGAGGTTTAAGCCCTTGCAAAAAAAAACATACACCACAAATGTATCATTCAACAATGTTGCTTCCCTGCAATGGTAGAAGGATATAATCAATTCCACCCAACACATGAGGATTCCAAAAGAATTTATCAATAAGCACACCATCAAAATATAGTTCTAAATGAACATGGATCACACCTTTGTGAGGCCATGAGCTACAGATCCTAAGAAGATTCACACTCTCCCGATGCCTTATTACCTTGATGAAGAAGCTTTGGAAAAGGAATTTTTTTCATGTCCTGGAGTAAACTTGGTTCCAAAGGCCTCGACAATATCATATCAACTTCCTCAATCTCACAGCGGGAAGCTCCAACAACTAAATATATCCCTAGTTCTAGTGGCACAAGAAAGAGACAGCGCATGCCTTCAGGTTCAAAGTTGGAAGAAGAGGAAGAATATTTTCAAAGTTCAATTCCACATCCGCTGCCACTATCATCTATTTTTGACAGTGTTTTATTCACAGGTAAGCATTTCAAGGAATCCTTTGAAGCATCGCTTTTCAGTTCCCTCTAAGAAAGTCTGCACTAGTTCACCATCATCCTCTACTAATCTCCCCATTGTCACTGATGTCATCCATATTGCCTCAATTCTTCCCCAAATGATGGTTCATACCCCTATCCCCATTATAACCATCATTGATGACTGTGCCATCAAAGTAAGTGAAACCCAATCAACCCCCATTATGGAAGAACTTAGTCATCATCCACCTAGCTATGTTGTGGATGCTCTGTCCACCACTCCATTGTCCCCTATTCATACTGATGAAGAAATGGATGAGCGTGAACCTTTAACCACCATTGGAGGTAGTAATACTATTGTGCCCCTTCCTTCATCAAACTTTACGCTAGTAAATGTCCCTAATCTTGAGCTACAAAAATCTGCAGAAGAGATAGCTCATTCCACCCATGATCACCCACAAGACCCCATGGATACTCATGAAGAAACCAATTCTACGCATAGCACCAGTTCTATTAGGGAGTGGGTTGATCCACTCATTCAACCTCAACATTGTTGTGAAATCCTACAGCTTTGTTTCGAATGCACATAAGTTGTTCCTTTACTTCCTCAGGATGTGAAAGAGGGACTTGATTGTAGCTTTCAAGCTACCTCTCCAGGTCCTGATGGCTCCCATACCTCTATTTTATCGAAGATATCAATTGCAAGTGGCCAACCACTTGTCTTGAGGTTCCCTGTAGAATAATCTATCAACAATGAATATTTTTCAACTTGGCCAACTCCAGAGTTGTTGAATCTCATGTGTGCCTCTGTTGCCTAGATTGAACAGTGCATTTTTTCCATAGAACGGGCCAATCAAGATCTGACGCAACAGATCCAACACTTCCATTAGGAATTGGTAAAAGTACCTGAGGACAAAGATCACACATACACCTTTCTCGCATAGGATAAATATGCGTTCGATGTTGTCTCTGGGAAATTAGTTAAAGCTTGGCATAAATTTCGGTCGACTTCCCCTTAGCTTCCAGATGACATTATTCTTGTTGCGCCAGTGAAATGGGTTGAAATTATTATAGATGCATGGTCCTAGTTGGCTGAAGAGATAGATAACATACAAAAAAAAATGGTTTTTATTCTACTAAAAGTGCAGGAAAAACCCAAGGTTGTGATGGAGAAAATTATGCAAGTAGTTGTGGAAGGGGATTATGTCTAGTCTTTCCTTCATAGCAAGGCTAGAGAGTGCATCAAAATTTTTATGATGGTCAATGATTGGGTTGTTTTTCTAGAGAGATGAACCAAAAAAGTTGAAGAATTAAGAGTTCAAATATAGCAGATGCATGCGGAGGAACAAACCATAATAGATCGTATTGCACAACAAGATAAATTCCAAGAGATAGAAGAAGTTGACAATCGACTTGATGCACTGTTTGACATTGCTCAGACTTCCAAGAAGGAGATCTAGGAGTTCAATTTTGCAGTCCAAAATGTGTATGTATAGATGCATCAATTGGATTTTGTTATGGACACAGAGTGGCAGACTTTGCTCGCCACTAAGCCTGCGTAAACGGACGTTGTTGTAGCTCAAGAGTTTGTTGCAAGAGCTTCTATTTTGATACAGAAGTGGAAAGATTGCTTGGATACTTATGACAACTTCCATCAACAGACCCTTCAAGTTGTACTGGAGTTGGGCCCTTCGTTTGAGGAAGGCCCTCGTAAAGAAGCTGAAGGTTGACTCAGGGCGAGTCAACAGTTGTGGTCAGGGCCTGTTGGGCCCTTTGTTTTGAAAATTCCTCAGTTTTGATAAATCATTGTGCGTTAGATAGAAGTATAGAAGCAACGAAAACATTCAAATGCATCGCACACCTGCTAGAAGTATAGAAGATGGAAATAGACACAATATAGCAGGTGGAAAAGAAAGGAATACAGGAAGCGAAGAAGAGAGAATTTGATTTAGTCGAGTGACTTTGTCAAAGATGCAAAAGTATAAATAAAAGGGAAATGTAAACGAAAATAGTTAATGATATTGTCTCGATTTTTGGGTGTTGTTACTGGTGGTTTGGGTTATTTATGCTATTATCATGGTCGGGTATTTTAGTAGTCTCTGTGTTAAGAACCAAATATCAAAATAGCATAAAAAACCTCAGAATAAGTACTCAACAACTTGAAAAAGAGAAAATTTCATATAATAAAACTCTTCGAGGGGGAAACCTCCATATACACCGCATAAATTTACAAATACAAGATGATTCCAAATGAAAAGGTCTCCTTCATATATATAGGAGACTAGGAGATACAATTACAACTAATGGACCCAAGCCATCATAAGTAAAATAACAATACTAATGTAATATGCCCCAATTAATAGGTAATGTGCCACTATTTAGGGCTTAACATGCCCCTCCCCTTTAGACAAGTGTTATCCGCAACGCTTGAGTAATTTTGGATTATTCTGTATAAAATAGTCATCTTCCCAAGTGGAATATTCAACAAGTATTTTCCTCCACTTAATGAGATACTCTAAAATGGATCTATTCCTCAGCTGGTGAATTCTTGTGTCAATGATAGTTTCAGGCTCCAATATGATTTTTCCTTCTTCGTCAAGTTCTGGAAATATAGTCTGAACTGGGATCTTTTCACCTATAACCTTCTTTAAGCATGAAAAATGGAAAACTGGGTGTACTCACGAAGATGGAGACAATTCCAATTTGTATGCCATAGTACCAATATTTTGCAACTCCAATTTGTATGCCATAGTACCAATATTTTGCAACAACTTATAAGGGCCATAGTACTTTGGTGATAATTTATTAACATTCTTAGATTGCTTGAGGGACATATGTTTGTATGGTTGTAGTCTTAAAAATACATAATCCCATACTTCAAAAATTATTTCACTATGATGTTGATCTGCTTGTTGTTTCATGTGATTCTATTCAATGGTCAGGTTTTCCTTTAAGAGTTGGAGAACTCGTTGTTGATGCTCGATGTGATCTCCCACTGCTTGAACCTTAGATTTTTCTTTTAGAGAAGAAGTGATGGAAGGTGGGTGATATCCATAGAGTGCCATAAATTAGGTCATTTTTGTTGCAGTATGAAAGGAAGTGTTATACCACCATTCTTCCAAGGGTAACCATGTGAACCATTGTGTTTGTTTATCAGAGACAAAGAAACAAAAGGTATCCTTCCAGACAAGAAAATAATCCTGTCCAAAAATGTCCAGTGAAGATGGGATCTCTGTCACTTATAATAATCTTTGGGCTTCCATGTAGCTTTTGAATTATCTCCATGAATGCGGTGGCAACTGTACTGGCTCTGAAAGGATGAGGGAGTGCACAAAAGTGTGCGTACTTGGTTATTCTATCAGCAATCACCATCATGACACTCTTTCCTTCAGACTTTGGTAACCTTGTGATGAAATCCATGGAAACCTCCTCCCAACGCTGAATTGGGATGGTTAATGGTTGTAAAAGACCTGGGGTCTTAATTGTTTGCACCTTATTTTGTTGGAAAACCAAAAATTCTACCACAAACATTTGGACATCAATTTTAAGGCCATCCCA
>JZKD02S0784355.1:821413-842919 GCA_000966675.3 Picea glauca | reverse complement strand
CACGTCACCATCCACTATCCCACTTACACTCCCGCCCTCACCTTACCCCCCGTGCACCTTCCATACCCGCGCCCCCCATCCACTTACCAAACTAAATAATCCACGCACCCAATTAATTCTGGAGCCCCCCCCACCTTCCGGAATTTAACGAGGGGGGGGTCCGGAATCATAAATAAACCTCATACAATTTTAAACGGCTCAGATCTGACCACGGAAATCAATGACCCAGGTTCAATTTCGGACCCCCCGGGGCGTTCGACATTTAACAAGGGGGGGGGGTCCGGAATACCACCCTCCTGCCAAAAACCACTTTTGCACATTTTTACTACTTTTTGCCTATTTTACCACGTCACCTTCCAGGTCAGTTTTTGGGCAAACGGAGACGGATTTTAAAACTCCGAGAGAGGTTTTTGCTCAGCACGGGTTTTTCCATTTGCAATAGCTAAAAGTTGGCTCTGTAAGTTAATGTGTTTTTCATACCTAGAAGTGGATTCCTTCATTTAATTGAAAGAAGATTTCCTTGACAATAGATCTTCTACAATCAAGCTAAACCCAACAAGATGACCCAATCCTGCCCTATTTTCTCTTGAGCATTGTAATCCCCCAATTTTGAGTCCTCGGATTAATATTATATTTTTGTTTATTTGATGAAAGACCAAAGTGTCTAAATAATTGAAAAGGGGCCGAAGTGCCTAGAAAATGTAAGACTTTGAACATTTTAATAATAAAATGCATTGCTATCCACAAGATGGACAAGGACAAGAGTTATAGAGGGCTATGACTCCATGAGAGAGGGGGGCTGAGGGGTTAGCCTTTTATTAATTATTTTATTTACCAACATTTTTGTTGGGGGGGGCAATGAGGGGTTGTGTGAGTCTCTTGGGACGACCACATTGTGACTTGGGCATCCTTGCTATTAAAACCCTACCTGTGGATTGTTTGGGGGTTACACTCCATTATGGTTACACTCCATTATTGTTACTCCATTCTGGTTACTTCATTATTGTGACTTCATTGTTTTTGCTTCCTTCATTGCTTAATGGTTGTGAAATCCATTGTTACTACACTATGGGTTATTCATCCCTTCTTGTTCATTCTTGGACTATTGTTGGGAAGGGGAAATGAGTTACTAGTGGTAACCATTGGTGTTTCCAACAAATAATTTATTCTTGTATTCCCGATATGCATTGGCATGCTGATAAAACTTGTTCATGACTGTGAATTCTCAAAGTTCTAGCATTGATATTTCCTAACCAGAAACACTAGAGCCCTAGAAATAGGTGGAAAACTTGAGGGGCTACATGCTAGTGAAGGGGGATCATTTTATTTGAGTTGTGCAAGCTGAAGGGGGCTCATTTTATTTGAGTTGTGCAAGCTGAAGGGGAAGATAGCTAGTAAACTAGGATTTTTTGCGTGATTGAGAAACTATGAGAGCTTAATAGTAGAGTGGTTTGGGAAACTGAGAGTCGACCTAGGACCCGTTCTTGTGGATTCATAGCCCTGGCTCTAAGATGACCTGTTCTTGAGATATAGAACAAAAATGTCTAAGGTTGGGTGGAATGTCCGACATATGTAGCCAATTGGTGGTTTGAGTATTGAAAGATAAGTTATCTATCATGGTTTCTCTGTGTTGTTATTTAATTCAGCTATGTAATTAGTTTAATCTCTGTGACGAGTTTATGATATGCCTATTTTTGTTAAGTATTGTATGTGGTTGGTTATTTAAAATCGTTATTATCATGCATGGTTTCTTGATTGACTGCATGTATGCTATCATGTATATTTATGCATTAAATTGGTATCAAAAATTTAAATTTTCCTAGGGAGATGAGTTCTTAAAGTACTTGGTTTGTGGGTATGTCACAGATTTGGTTTTAGAGCTAGACTAGAGCTAGACTTGATTACAATATGTCACAAATAGGTTTCAAAGTATTTTTGTATTGATGCATCTCAATCTGGGTATCGGGGTACATCGTAGAGTTGTATCAGATCATGTTTGAAGTGTTGTGCTTCGATCTGGGTGGTCGGGATCTGTTACAGATTGGTATGAAATTGCGGTTTGCAAAACTTGGGCCATATGGCCCGACTATAGGTGGAAAGATGATCTTCTACACAAAGGTCAAGTTGGTTGGTGCCTAAAAGGCCGAGCCAACAAGTTCCTAGGAGGTTGAACCATTTCTTGAAAATTTAGAGAAATTTTGTGAAAATTGGGGAAATTGTGAAATTTTTGTATCTAGTCATACTGTTATGTAGAAATAGCTATGTAGACTACCACGATGGTGGGGTGATATTCCATGGTGGAAGATCGACTGGAAGGTTGTTGTTATATAGTTTCTATTCGCAAAGAATATGGACAATCTATACGCATATTTAGAGATCCCTAGTCATCAGATCTCTTAGAAAAAGGTTCGTGGGAGGAGGCCCTAGGCATGAGACTGTAGGTTTGTGAGCTACAAATCTCAAAAGGACTGGAAAGTCTATTCAAATTCATTTCCGTAGGAGGATTCAATGAGTGTGAACTTGAATGAATGTGGATCGTTCATCGCATCAGGAGTTAATCTTGTCCATTCGTTGAAACTAGGATTGCAAGATTAGGCTTGCAGGTAGAGTCTACAAGAGGTTAAGTTTGCACGGTCCATAGTCTGCAGGAATATCAAGTGGCATGGTGAAGGGTGGAATATGAAGGGCATGTGGCCGCAATCCTTGCAGGTTTTGGGTCGTGGGAGGAATTTGGGTGTTGGAACAGTGTGACATCTCGATGGAGTGACCCCGAGAGCGTGGACCTAAAGAGATGAGAGTTGTTGGATTGAGGAGATATTGACCATCAAATGCAGAGTGGTTTCATATTTTGGACCCCCCCTTTCATTAAAGTTTCAACAGTTTGGGAACCCACAACTATTTGGGCCATTGGCCGACATGATTATCCATGATTCGACATATCAGATGAGCATGTTTCGCCGAGAGGGCTCGATGCGAAAGAAAGTGCCATGTCGACATGACATTTTAGTATGCCATGTTGGATGAAATGTTAGTGAATGGTGACATGTGTGCCACGTTAACTAGGTGACAGGTGGAAACCCTTTATTTGGTACATGTCAACAAATATAGATGGGTCCAAGACTACCACGTGTAAGAGGACAAGTGTCCTTAGGTGGTAGAGTCGAGATGAGTGGAAAGGTTTATGGATCAAGCATCTCTAAGAATCCATGAAGATATGAACTGTTGATTGTGGTTGATCTGGTATGTCCAATATTGTGGCATGTTGGTTGTTTTAGTGAGACAAAGGAGCATGGAGAATTGATCCCCCCACGAGAGAGTCCTTGCATGAAAAGAAAGGTCACATAATTCTTTCGGCTTGGAAGTTGAAGGCCTGTGTTCATAGGGGTGTGGGGTAGGACACATCAACCTGAAATTCCTAGATGAATCTATGGGGGATGTCAGTGGACTAATGGCATCAAAAAAATGTGTGATGTGGATCTTGCGTGGATGCCACATGGTCATAATGACATCATAAGGAAAGTCTTAGGGAACTTTAAAGGAGCATAACTTATTTCCTTTAGCTCGGAAACAAGCGTAAAGATAGTTGTTGGAAATATAATTTAGAGGAGAATAATCTAGAACTATCACAAATATTAGAATTGTGATCAAATTCTTCATATATTGAGAAGAATAAGAAGCCCCTGTAACTTTAAATATATATATATATTTTTAATATGCATGATTCTAACAAAATGTTTGCTTGCACTTTTTGCAGAATTAAGGGATATAAACATATTAGTTCAATCCATGATTACAGATTAGAGTATTGGAAGATGTAGAAGGAGCCTTTAATCATGAGAGAGAAGGTAGAGGATAGCGTATCAGTGTTGGTAATGCATAGAAAAAATCTAATGGACACTAGAGCATAAGAGCCAACAACATTGGTGGATGTTTGTGAAAAATTGAGACCAAGGTTCTCGGTGGTTACCAACAAAAAGTACCGCTATAGTCTAGGAACACTAGCATATTCAAACTTCCGCAAGGGAAGAGGGTCTCACTTGAAGCATAGCCAAGACTTGTATGATTAAGGAAGTTATAAAGAGCACAACATCTGATCTACTCCTACCCTACTTAGACCCGCATATTAATCATTAAAGTTAAGTTGCAACAATAATTAAATATTAACTTGATAAGAAGAAGCAAATATGTAGTGGAAACACAGATCCATTCATAACATAGACAAATGGTCATAAAAAAAAATTAGGGCCCCAAATCACACCATTTCATTCAACTTCTAGTAGTACAAAGATTTTATACACTCAAATATAACAAAGTATTTCCCAAAGTATGTATATCTTCAATAGATTGTCTCACACAACAATATCTAGCTCCTCATGTTTCATAACATACTCAAAACCTACCGCAGATGCAACATTGGTACCCACAAAGACTACTACAATACCTGACCATGATAATGGAAGATATAACCCAAACCACCAATAACGACAACCAACAGTATGGACAATATCATTAACTATTTCCCTTTGCATTGCCCTTTTATTTATACTCTTGCGTCTTTGACAAAGTTACTTGAATAAATCAAATCCGCTCTTCTTCACTTCCTATATTCTTTTCTTTTCCACCCACGGTATTGTATCTATTTCAATCTTCTAGACTTCTAGTTGGTGTGTGATGCATTTGAATGTTTCTACTGCTTTTATACTTATAGCTTACATGTGATGCTTTATCGAAACCAAGGATTTTTCAAAACGAAGGGCCCAACAGGCCCTAACCACAACTGTTGACTCGCCCAGAGTCAACCTTCATCTTATTTACCAGAGCCTTCCTAAAATGAAGGGCCCAACTCCAATACAACTTGAAGGGCCCGTTGATGGAATTTTTCATAAGTATCTAAGCAATCCTGCCACTTCCATATCAAAATAGAAGTTCTCAGTTCCCACAACAAACTCTTGAGTTGCAACAACATCCATTTTTGCAGGCTTAGTGACGAGCAGAGTCTGCCACTCTGTGTCCACAGCAAAATACAATTGATGCATCTATACACACAAAGTTTGTATTGCAGGATTGAACTCTCAGAGCTCCTTCTTGGAAGTCCGAGCAACGTCAAACAATGCATCAAGTCAATTTTCAGCTTCTTCTATGTCTTGGAATTTATCTTGTTGTGAAATATGATCTATTATGGCTTGTTCTTTCGCATGCATCTGCTGGATTTTAAATCTTAATTATTCAACTGGTTTGGTTCGTCTCTCTAGAAAACCATCCCAATCATCGACCATCATAAAAATTTTGTTTCACTCTCTAGCCTTGCTATCAAGGGAAGACTATACATAATCCCCTTCCACAACTACTTGCGTAAGTTTCTTCATCATAGGCTTGGGTTGTTCCTACTCTTTTAGTAGAATAACATTTGTTTCTTGTTGCATGTTATCTATATTTTCGACCAACTGGGACCATGCATATGTAATAAGTTCAACCCGTTGCACTGGCGCAACAAGAATAATGCCATCTGACAACTAAGGGGAAGCTACTGAAATTTATGCCAAGCTTTGACTAATTTCTTGGAGACAACATCCAACACTAATTGAACCTGCGTGCACAAGGTGTGTGTGTGATCTCTGTCCTCGAGTACTTCTACCAATTCCTGACGCAAGTGTTGTCTCTCTTGTGTCAACTCTTGATTGGCATGTTCTATGGAAACAATGCATTGTTCAATCTCCGCAATAGACACGTATGACATTCAATAACTGTGGTGTTGGCTAAGTTGAAAAATCTTCACTGTTGATAGACTGACCTACAGGGAACTAGGCAAGTGGTTGGCCACTTGCAATTTATCTCTCCAATAAGCTAGGGGTATGGGCACCATCAGGACCTGGAGAGGCAGCTTGAAAGCTATAAGCAAGTCTCTCTTGCACATCTTGAGGAAGTAAAGGAACAACTTATGTGCATTCGAGACAAAGATGTAGGAATACACAACAATGTTGAGGGTCCTGAATGAGTGGCTCAACTCGCTATTGGATATAACTAGTGCTATGGGTAGAATTAGTTTCTTCATGAGTATCTATGGGGTCTTGTGGGGGATCATGGGTGGAGTGAGCTATCTCTTCTACATATTTTTGTAGCTCAATATTAGGGACATTTACTAGCATAAAGTCTGATGAAGGAAGGGCAAAAGTAGTAGTACTACCTCCCGCGGTAGTTAAGAGTTCACACTCAGCCATTTCTTTATCGATATGAATAGGGGATAGTGGAGTGGTGGACAAATCCTCTGCAGCAAAGCTAGGTGGCTGACGACTAAGTTCTTCCATAATGGGGGTTGATTGGATTTCACTTACAGTGATGATAGGGTCATCAATGATGGTGATAATGGGGACAAGGGTATGAACCATCGTTTAGGGAAAAAGTGAGGCGATACAAATGACATTAGTGATAATGGGGAGACTAGTAAAGGATGATGGTGAACTGGTGCAGAATTTCCTGGAGGGAATTGAAAAAAATGCTTCAAAGGATTCTTTGAAATGCTTACCTATGAATAAAACACTGTCATAAATAGATGATAGTGGCTACAACTGTGGAATTGAACTTTGAAAATCTTCTTCCTTCTCATTGAACTTTGAACCTGAAGGCAAGTGTCGTCTCTTTCTTGCACCGCTAGAACTAGGGATATCTTTAGTTGTTGGAGCTTCTCGTTGTGAGATTGAGGGCAATTGATATGAGATTCTCAAGGCCTTCGGTGCCCACTTTACTCCAGGCCATGAACAAACCTCCTTGTCAAAATAGTCTTCATCAAGGTAATAAGGCATCGGGGGAATGTGAAACTTCTTAAGATCCGTAGCTCATGGCCTCATAAAGGTGTGATCCATGTTCATTCTGAACCAAATTTTGTTGGTGTGCTTATTGAGAAATTCTTCTGGAATCCTCATGCAATGGGTGGTGTTAATTAGATCATTATACCGTTGCAGGAAAGCAACATTGTTGAATGATACATTTGTGGCATATGTTCTTGCTTGCAAGGGCTCAAACCTCATATCTATTCAGTTGTCTCGAGTCATTGCTACTTCCCTTCCTTATGGTGGCCTCCACTTCCACATGGTGAATGCAACTAAGAGATAGCCATAAATGAAATATCCACCCCTCTCATGCATATCTGGACAATCTTGTAGCATCTTATTCATCAAATAATTGCACCAATTCATTGTTGCACCCTATGCACAGAAATAGACAACTGGCAAAGCGTCCAGTGTGCACTCTCCCTTGGATTATTTTTTCATCACTTTGCCCGCAATCAAATAGCATGCACAACAAATAGGCTGATCAGTGATTGTCTCAATGAGGGTTTTGCAACCTCCATGTCTGGTACCAAACTTATCATATGGCTTGAATTTTCCCTTCTTCCAACCATGCTTCCATGAACCTTGGAATCCCTTTGTGACATCTTATCCCTCCATGGAAAGGCTTGTTAAATGATGGATCTAAGCAACATCGATTGGATACTCTCGTTCCAACCACAGTTAACCATTGTGTACCCGGATGATTAGAATCTTGGTGCAACACACGATTTCTCCAGTGGTACCAAAGACGGGTAAATCCCACAAATTCATTATAGTTGACTCCCACAACTACATATAGGGAGTCTTCCATTGTACATCCACCTCTCAAGAAGGTAGGGAGAATAATCCATGTATGCATCAACCTTCATCCAGGGAAACAAGTCCCCATCTGAAAAATCGATGTCAAGCAGCCAAGCTTGCTCGAATTTACCCTATAGAACACCCAAAATATTAAATTGCAGATCATGGATATTCGCTGGAACAACAATATTCAGAAGTGAACCCCGAGTAGTAGCGGTATGAAACATGATTGAAGACTTGTGTTGATACAAAAAAATAACTGGAGGATGAGGACACAAGTGCATACTCACAAAATTCTCATTGGACTCTAGAGTTGAGAATTTAGACAAACAAATATAACATAATGAATAGAACAAGAAGCAACCACTGATTTTTAGATAGTCAATAGGGGATGATGCAGGATGAACATTAAATTTTCATTAAAGGAAAACCGCGTAGCTAACTCATCATTAACAACAGACACAACCGATATGCATAATGAAATCTAATATGTGATTCGAGCAATAAAGGGAACCGGTACCAACACATATTTGACACGGCATGACATGTGGGAAAATAACTAACTTGAAAACGACTAAATAGAAAAGAACAAACGAAATTTTGAACATAAATGACTTTTGCTGACATGGACAGGATGGTGATAGGAAATTACTGACTGCATTTAACGGAAAATGTGAAAGTGACATGATAGGGACTACAAACATTGAAAGTTACTAAATGCATAAAAGATGAAACATAGACTCCCTGACCATAATGATGTGACACATATTGGACAAATTGACACCGACAACTAGACTCTAGGGTGAGTGACAGTTGGACATGACACTTCTTTATTGGAAAAAGGGGATAACAACAAAACAAAATGAAAACCTACCTACTTTATTCACTCCCTGTGACAATAGTGTGGAAATAATTTCTTCAATGAGTAGAGATATAGGGCTTTAGGAATGCGCCATTCACCCATCCTGAATGAATAAGTCCATCTAGTTGCGCTAGTCTAACAACTCCTGAGTCCCGAATTTCCCCAACTATAAATGGTCCAAACCAATGCATTTGTAATTTCCCTGGATGCTTTAGATACTTACTGTCATAGAGAAATACTTGGTCACCTTGTGCAAAAGTCTTGGTCTTGATGTGCCTACCATGCAAATATTTTTGTCTATCTTTCTCCATAGTCTGATGAAAATCAGCTAAAAATATAACTTCCTCAAGTTCCAACAGTTCCACAACCCTTTCTGCAATAGATTCAACATTTGTCATCTAAGTAACTTGTGCAATGAAAAATCCTGGAATGATGAAGTCAACTGGTACTACGATTTCTCTCCCGTACAATAGTTGAAAAGGGGTATACTTGTGTAACTTCTTGGTAGTGGTTCTATATGCCCAAAGAACAGCGGGAACTCGCTCATCCTAGTCATCCCGATTAGCGCAACATGATTTAGTCAACCCATTCTCCAAAATCTTATTAAATGCTTCCATCGTATCATTGGCTTACAAATGATAAGGATTTCTTTTGTGATGCTGAATTAAAAATTCTCGCGTAGGGGTGGCAATTATCTTGTTGATGAAATGGGCACCTGGATCACTAGTTAAGCTTCTGGGACACCTAAACCGAGTAATGATGTTCTAAAAAATGAACCTTGTTTTTGTGTCTATAGAACAATCCTTAATAGGTTCCACTTCATCCCAACGACTCAGATAGTTTGTTGCAGTGATGATATATCTTTCCTTCGAGTGTTTTGCTGACAAATTAATAGGTCCGATGAAGTCAACATCCCACTTCTCGAAGGCCTATGTTTCCCAAACATGATGTAATGGAAACTCATCCCTACGTGATGGATTATGAACCCTTTGGAAAACATCACATGCTTTGGAATAATATTTAGCATCTTTGAAAATAGTAGGCCACCATAACCCTGCTTGAAGTACTTTTTGTGTAGTTGTCTTGCCTCTTACATGACCTCTCACAACTCCACTATGACACTCCCATAAAATTTTAGGTCATTCATGTTTAAGTACACACCTTCTAAGAATTCTATCCAATCCCAACTTATATAGTTGACCTACAATAAATTGATAGTTTGTTGCACGAACCACCAAATGTCTTTTATGTGTTGTAAAATAATCTTCATGGAAGACACTAGTGCTAAAAAATAAGGTAATATCATAGAGAAAGTCTGGAACAACTTAAACCCCTTCTCCAAAATCTTATTAAATTCTTCCACCATACCATTGGCTTGCAGATGATAAGGACTGCTTTTGTGATGCTGAATTAAAAATTATCAAGTAAGAGTGGAATTTTTCTTGTTGATGAAATGGGCACCTGGATCACTGATTAAGATTCTGGGACACCCAAACCGAGTAGTGATGTTCTAAAAAATGAACCTTGTTGTTGTGTATGTAGAACAATCCTTAATAGGTTCCTCTTCAAGATATCGATGCAGATAGTCTGTTGCAATGGTGATATATCTTTCCTTCGAGTGTTTTGTTGACAAATTAATAGGTCCTATGAAGTCAACATCCCACTTCTCGAAGGCCTATGTTTCCCGAACATGATGTAATGGAAACTCATCCCTACGCGATGGCTTACCAACCCTTTGGAAAACATCACATGCTCTGGAATAATATTTAGCATCTTTGAATATAGTAGGCCACCATAACCCTGCTTGAAGTACTTTCTGTGTAGTTAGCTTCCCTCCTACATGACCTCCTGCAACTCCACTATGAAACTCCCATAAGATTTTAGGTCATTCATGGTTAAGTACACACCGTCTAATAATTCTATCCAATCCCAACTTATATAGTTGACCTATAATCAATTGATAGTCTGTTGCACGATCTACCAAATGTCTTTTTTGTGTTGTAAAATAATCATCATGGAAGACACCAATGCTAAAAAATAAGGTAATATCAAAGCGAAAGTCTGGAAAAAATTCAATCTTAAATAAATCTGCATCTGGGAGTTGGTCATCTATGGATCCACCAGTTTCTCCTGAATCTAGCCGAGATAGGTCGTTAAGGCCAAAATTCAACTTTCCTGGTTTGATAACAACTTCAAAAGAGAATTCTTGGAACAACAAGAGCCACCTGCAAATCCTTCCTTCTAACACAGGCTTATTAACCAAATACTTCAAAGTTGAATGATTAATGAAAAATTTGAAATGACCTCCCAAGAGATAATGTCTGAAATTCTACAGAGCATAAACCATATCTAATACCTCCCTTTCTATGGTAGTGTAGTTGCACTCAGACTGTGATAGTTTTTTGCTGGAAAAATAAATAGGGTGATCTAGATTTCCGTCACCAGGTTGTGGAATAACATCACCTAAAGTAGTGCTAGAAGCATCTATGTGTACATGGAATTCAACTTGCCAGTTAGGATACGTCAAAATAGGGGCACTACTTAACTTTTCTTTCAAAATGTTAAAAGCTCTGGCACATTCAGGTGTCCAGTGAAAAACTTCAGATTTCTTCAACAACTTCTCCAATGGGGTAGTTATACTTGTGCAATTCCTTATGAACATATGATAGTATCTAGTGTGACCTAGAGTGGATCGCGAATTCTTGGAAGTTGTAGGGGGAGGCATATTGAGAACAACAACAACATTCCCAGGATCAGCCATAACTCCTTCTCTGCACGCAATATGTCCCAACAAATTTTTGAAAGGCACACAAAAGCTACATTTCTTCAGATTTAATAAAATTTGTAATTGACTGTAGCGGTCAAATATTAATCGAAGTAGGCCTATGTGTTCCTTCAACAAGTTATACATAGTCCAATCATCCATTTAAACTTCAAGAAACTCATGGATAAAGTCTCTAAAGGAAACAATAACAAGCCTATAGAAGACAACATGAGCATTCCTAATCCCATAGGGCATAACATTATAAGCAAATGAGCCCCAGTCAGAAATAAAGGTAGTCTTTCTTTTATATTCTTACTCAATTATGACTTGAAGATATCTTGAAAATCCATCAGTGAAGTAATATTCTTCATTTACATTCACTTGATCAAGAACTTCATCACTAAATGGAGTAGGAAAAGGATCATGCACACATGTTGATTTCAAACTTATGTATTCCTCACAAACTCTTATATCATCAGTGCCTTTCTTGTTCTGTATGACAATTGGACTAATCCACTCTGCATCATCCACGGGGAAAATTAATCTAGTTGCAAGCATTCTATCAATTTCCTTCTTAACCTTTTCTTTGAATCTCAAGTTCAATCAATACAGTCTGTGTTTAACCAATTTAGCATCAGGCTTCAACTCTATTTTCATCTCTCCTAGATCTTCTTAAATTCCTTTAAGTTCTGAAAAAATCTTCGGAAATAAATTCTCATACTCCTGCAGCAAAGCCTAGATCTCTGTCATAGTTTGTTCATCCCAATAATCTCTTATAGAAGCCATATTAGGATGCTCTTCACTTCCAATATTCATCTTTTTCAACTTGAGAGGATGATTATATGAACTAATGGTGTTACTAAACGAAGTGTCTCTAAATTCTCTTGTTCCTGTAAATTCCTTAAAGTTCAAATGTCTAAGTCCCTCCAAGTCTTCATGATCTTTAGGGTCCTTGTCAATATTGTTGCAAGACATAGGTATCCATGCAAGCGATTTATAAAAAACTAAATTGAAGTAGGTCATCATGCTCAAGACATACTGTAGGGGAATGCTTGGGTTTTAATTCATTAGTAAAAATCATTTTCTTGATTTGTTGTAGTCCTATAGTAATTTCAGAAGAATTACCAGAAAAGGAGAAATCATGACAAAATTGATCTTGTACTAACTTCCAGCATGCAGTCTGACTCCTAATCTCCTCATGCACATACCAAGATTTTGGAATTGTCCCCAAAGAATGAAACAATTGATGCACCCAGAGATGAGATGGTAATTGCACAACTTCCCATACTTTAAAAAATTACTCAATATGCTCAATTGGATTAGATAACCCATCATATGTCTCCAAAGTTAATATCTGACTCTTTAAATTCTTCCAACCATTACTTGACTAGTTGATTTGCGATGGAGGAAGGAAGCGATATTGTATGGAAAGTTTAATTGCATCCCAAGAAGAAAGAGTTCCTTTATGGGTATCCCACCATCTAGCTGGGGAAGATTTCAAAGCTATGTCAAGTGATGAAATTCTCTTTGTCGTAACCTTATCCTCCAAATCAATGAGAAAACTATGTAGATCTAAGGTGCCATCATATATTGGATAATCACCTCTTTCAACCCCAAGCAATGCATGTAGTCAATGGAATCTTAATAAGTTAAATGATGAACACAATTTTGGATCATCACATTTTTACAGGTTCATGAACAATGTAATATTGTTTCCATTATAAAATAGATGACAAAATTTGTCATGATATGGGACAAAACCATTTATTATAACAAATGAAATTAATAGCAAAATTGTTTATAATTACCTTTTATAAAAGCTAGTTGTATGTAGTTAAACATGAAAAATTAAAAGTAATCCTCAAACACTTAAAATTTGTAAAAATTCTTTTATATTTTAATTTTATCTTATATTCTAATTCTTTATTATATTCTAATTTTTATGTAATAGTATTTTTAATAGGAGTGCATAATAAAAAAGAAATCTATTTTCCTAAAATTTAATCAAAACTTAATATCTTAATTAATTAAAATTATATATATATATATATATATATTTCACGATCTAGGGCTTTTTATGTATAATGTGGTCTTTGGAAAGAAAGAAAGAAAGTATTTTTAACGTCTACGAGGCTAAAAATAGCTTATGGGACAGATTGCTTTTCCATCTGGCTTTTGTATTCGGCCCTTTTCCTGTGAAGTTTTACAATAATTGCTCTCATCTTCTCAACAAACTCTTTGATGAATAGATTATCCCAAGAACTAGCTGCTAGAATACTTGCATAATTTTCTCCGCTGTCTTTTAAGGCCTCACATTCCAAAATGAAATGTTCTTATGTTTCCACTTTTCCGGAAGAGCACAAAATACATACTCTTTCCTCCTACCTTTATTTTGGCCTTTTCAGCACCCTGTTTCACAACGAAGTTGATGAGAATTAGTCCTTAATTGAGCAATAAGAATTTTAGATCTCCAAGAAATATTGGCCCCTATGTACACCTTTTGTTGATGGTTATGAGTGGGGTTAAACTCTTCAATGTAGTACTTCTTCTTTCTCCCTAGCTCTTTCTCCCAAGTATGTTTGTGGAACTTATCCATAACAAAAGTTTTATCTCCTTACTATTTGTAGGACACATGCTCAAGCAAATGCCCCATTTACTAAACCATTTGTTATTTTGCCGCATCCAAGTCTTCTTTCTTTTGCACAATCTGTTACTAAACAAAACCTTAGGCCATCTACCCTCTTCCATTTGCTCATTTTTTTTCAAATACCTTATGACTCGCACCATAGCAATTGCTTCAATAGGAGTAACCCCTGTTTCACTTAACAGGATAGCATAAGGAACTGCACTTTTAATTTTGAATTTGTTTGTAATCAAACGCTTCTGAATTTTCTCAATTTGTTTCCACTGTATCTCGGTTGTGCTGCTGGCCCACAGTTCACAACCATAGAGAATCACCAGAATCACTAGAAGCCCAAAAAGAGTTAGAGTGGTTTTCCAGTCCCATAGTTCCGCCTCTCTACACCTGTTTTGAAAAGCATAAAATGCTTTCCAACCCCTTAAAGTTCTTTTCTTTCTACAACCATCCCAACTTAAATTTATGTTGAAGTCAATTCCAAGGTATTTGTAGTCTGCAACTTCTTCTAGAATGTTGCCTTCAAAGTAGAACTTATGCTGGTTATGCTTTCTTTTGTTAGAGAAAAACACTACTTTCGTTTTACTAATATTGACTTGCATTCCCACCCTTCCACAAAAATGCTCAAGGGAACATAAATGCTATTGCAAACCACGAGTCGATTTAGCAAACAATATAAGGTCATATGTGTACAAAAGAAGCCTTATAACGAACTTGCCCAAATGGATACTGTCACCCCCTTGCGAATTTAGCCACTCTTCAATCTTGTCAATATATAACCCAAAAAGGGTAGGAGACAATGGGCACCCTTGCTTGACCCGAATATCGCTTCTAAAACTTTCAGAAATGCCTGTTGAAGTTCTAATTTTGACTTTTACCTCTTCATACAGCCTATGCACAGCTTCTCTCGAATGCCCGGGACCCTCGAGTTCCTCCATTCTTCCCCAAAGCTTATCCCTAGGAACCGTGTCAAAGGCTTTTTTGAAATCAACAAAGCAACAAAGAACTTCTTCCTTTTTTTCCCAAACTTTTTCAATGATGTGCCTTAAAGTTATGCAATGATCAACTGTGGAATGTTTGGGTCTAAAACCTGCTTGCCCTTTAGCACATTTATCTCTTTATTCTGCCCACTTGCTGATTTTATTTTCTAACATGCTTCCAAATAACTTTGCAAACAAGGGGTTTATCATTATGGTTATATAATTGGAGGGATTATTGATGTCACCACTCTTGAAAAGAGGTATTGCCATACTAGTTGTCTAATCTGTGGGGAACCCCTGCTGTATGATGTTGTTGAAAATTTTTGTGATGTGAGGTGGAAGAATTTTTAAGCCCCACTTTAGATACTCTGCTTGGAGTTCATCCAAGTCTTTTGCTTTTCTAGTGCCCAACTTCTTGATACCCATCTCTACCTCTTGCACCGTGAAGAGTTTTTTGTTTGTGTTGACCAAGGGAGGAGGGTCAACCTTGGGATCCTACTCATAAAGTTGTCTTGCATAGTCGAACCATTCAGAAGCTGTAATGTTGTTTTTAGTTTGCACCTTTTTCGGTTGGAGCTCCTTCCAAAATAGTTTGGGGTTATTTTTCCCAAGGAATATTAGTTCTTCTCTCCTCAAAATCATGAAATCAGCCTTTTTCTTTCTTAATATCTTCTTGTAAGCTTTGAGATTTATGTTATCCTTGTTTGATTCCTTCCACCTTCTCCTTGCCTTTTTGCATTCCTCATCGAACAAAGCATTAACCAGAAAACAATTTGTTTTAGACTTCTTAATTTTTTCTCTTTTGCACTCAGCAAGTGTGCTTTGAATTAAATGTGTTAATTCATGACTATGGAGGCCATGAAATGAGATTTCCTCCTTCTCAAGGAGCCTCTCTAACGTTTTTTTGAAGGTATTACAATTTTCTAGAGTCAAAAGAATTTTTCCATTTGGGGGATTTTGTTGAACAAATTGAGTTTTTGACCCTAATTGCTTCTCTCCGGTCCAAGAGAAACTTAAATAAATTGGCTTGTGATATGATTTTAAATCCCAAATTTGATCCCCAATCAACACTTCCTCCATTTTCCCACACAAACTATGCAAGCAAATTGCATAATCTACTACACTTGCTCCATTGTAAGTATTGTAAGTGAAATTACTGGACTTTTCCCATCTAGTCAAACCATTACAAATGACTAAATCGAAAGCCCCACATAGCGTAAGAAATTGTTCTCCAAAGAGATTGCAACCTTTATCCTCTAAAATTCACGCCCACTGATGATTACTATCTTCTGCAAGCCAGATAAGGTCACCGTCTTCTTTGCAACAAAGAATGCTAGCTTGTTCACCTGCAGTTCTAGCATTGAAATCCCCCACTATAAGGACATCACCTAGCTGAGAATATATTGCAATATCTTTTTTTAGGGATGCAAAGGGATCTTTGTGGTCAAGACCTCTACTTTTGTAGATTTTTGAAACTTGCGGCGCAAAATAGCATACTGCAATTCTGATGTGATTTCCATTTTCTGATATTTTAAGCCAGACAAATTGCTTATTTGGGTCTTCTTTTTCTAGCTGAATGAAATGACCCTCTTTTTCTCTTACTAATACCATGATACCCCCATGCCCTTTTCCATTCCCTACTACCTTGTTCCACACTGCTATCTCCCAATACCCTTCAAACAAAGGTGTCTTGCACCCTTCATACTCATGTGTTTTTATGAGGCAAATTATGTCTCTATCTTCTGCAATAGGCCCTAACCTAGGTCCTCGTCTCCATGGGTAACCCCTGCAGTTCCAACAAACTAATCTTAAGGAAACCTAGGTACGACTTGGTTGCTATTTGTTTTGACCTGCAAGACTCACAGTTGAGTCTTTGTCCCTGCTTGCTCATACAGACCTTGCTTCCTCATTTCTTGCTAAAGATTTTGCTGCCTCTTCTTTGTTATCGTTTTGCTGCCTTGTTTTGGAAGGAGGTCCAAACTACGCTATCACAACTTTACCTTTATAAATACATGCTCTTTTTCCTTCATATCTTGATACCCTAAATTTTGTCATTTCATCCCTCCTTTCCTCTTGTTGTCTTACACTTAAGTCTTCTTCTAAAAAAACCGAGAACCTCTCAAGAACTGCTTCCTACTTAGAATGACATCTTTATCACGCAAGCTAGGCATGATGACTTTTATGGGCCTGGCTCTCTCACCGTTAGGCTTACCTACTCTCCATGCTTGACATATTTGTCCTTTCCATTGGAGCTTGTCTTTCAAGAAGTCTTTTACAATGTCAAGAGTACATTCATTTTTCCCATAATCTTTCACCTCCTTAATAATTATGCTTATTGCTCTATCCTGTCTTTCCTTTCTCTCTCTATATTTCATGTTGTCAACATGAATGTTTGTTTCTCCTTCCCTCTTAGTAGAATTGCTAATAACTTGAACCCAGGTTTTGGAGAGTTTTGCAGAATCTCCTTTCCTCTCTTCTATTGATGTCTCTTCATTGTTGTCTATTTGGGCAACTACTTTTCCCTTGTCCCGAAATGGTTTTGCATTCATCACCTATGTATTCTCCATTGCAAATTTCTTCATGTTTTGCACTTCCGCTTTCAAGCTTTGCCATTCTGTTTTCCCTATTCGGAGAGCTTCCTGTAGCAATGACACTTGCTCCTTCAGAACTTTGTTACTTTCTACTAAAGCCTGGTTTTCAATTGTTATTATATGGATTGTACAATCTCTTTCCAACTCTTTAGCTTCTACTACTTCCAACCTCTCTTTTACCTTTAATATTTCTTTCACATAAAGATTAGATGACCAATTGAGAGGTGTGGATGTGGGACTATATAAGGCATAATCATCAATGAATTTTTCTTTTCCTTTGGGCTTGTTGCCACATGCTTGCAAAAAGGACTTGTTTGAATGTTGTTTCTTGTGAAGGACCCGAGTACTTTCCCTTTGAGACCTTTTTTTCCTTGTCTGCTCCCATTTTAGATGAGCTAGTCTCCGTTTTAAAATGCCCTGATATTGTTTAGCATTAACCCAAACCCACTTCCCAGTTTTGGTTGATGAGGCAATTTTCACTTGCCCTATATCATTTGTTTCCATGACTTCTAAATTTTCTTGTCCCATTGTCATGATGATATTAAGGGAAATCAAAGTCTCTGCCCAAAACTGACCCTCTGTTTTATGCTTAACCCTTCAATATCTGTTGGTATAACCACTGAAAACTTGTTGCTCTGCCCTTGTTGCTCTGCCCACTGTCTCTGACCTCTGTTGACCCACTGTCCCTGCCCTTTGTTAGCCCACTATCCCTGCCCTTTGTTAGCCCACTATCCCTGTCCTCTGTTAGTTTTTTATGCTTAACCCTTCAATATCTGTTGGTCTGACCACTGAAAACTTGCTGCTCTGCCCTTGTTGCTCTGCCCACTGTCTTTGACCTCTATTGACCCATTGTCCCCGTCCTTGGTGCTGATCGTTATGGCGTGTCACTGGAAAGTGGATTGTGCCACGTGATGATAGTATGAGATGGGCATCCAAGATCCATGTTGTTATGTTGTTAACATAAAACTTCATATTATAAAAATATTTATTTTTTATTAGCTTAAAAATATATTAAATTAATTAATTTTTCATAATTATTAATAAATAAAATTTATAATTTTTTATATGTTAAAATTTAGAAAGATAAATATAATTGAATAAAACTTTAAAATAAATTTAATTTAAATGAGACTGTTGATTTAAATAGTCATGAATCACATGTAAGATTCCTTTCCCAGCTTGAAGAGGTCCTGGATTCGACGGTTTATCAGATGATAATGATGCTTACAAATTTTTTCCTTGGAATTGGTTACCGACCTCTGTCATCAAACTAAGAAGCATTTTTATATAATTATATAATTTTATGTTTTTAATTGACTTTTTAACTCTTACAAATATTGGTAAAATCAGATAAAAATAATCAAATCATTACTTTTAACTTATTCGAAATTTCCCCCGGATGGGGTGACACATGGACCACATGGGCCACATGTGTCGTTGGACGGGGTGATCACGATGGCAATTAAAGCCTCTCGCCGCCACCCTCCCTCCCTGTCTAGTCATGATGGCTCCCATGCATAAACACCAAGCCTTAGTGCGTCGGGCCCTAATGGAATCCTGGGATCGACTCCTTGACTTCAGTACGATCTTTGAGATCACCATCACACCAACACTAATGGCTACCGGAGCCATCAATGCCTTTTCCCTCCCGGTATTTTCATTGAGTGGGAAGTGTTATATGGGGTGTTTGAGCCCAGAGCCCAACATTATTATGTTGATCCTGCCCTGAGAATCAGTCTTCTGCTACGGTTTTCATGCTCGCCTAGTGCCCTGCGTAGCCATGCCATAAGAATGAGGCAAGCCCCATTGAGGGCCGACCTACTACAATAGATTTGGACTACACAACCACTCGGGGCTTGCCTCTTGGGATCTCATGCTAGGAAAAGACCACCCGGGCTCTTCGTGGCATAATTGGTCTATGCATGCCCCTCCCGAGCCTTGGCCTCACCATGACCAGGGACTTACCTCTCGAGATCTAGTTCTAGACGAGGACTATCCTGGTCTCTCGAGGATAAATTGGTACGTGGAGGATCATCAACAACCACGTCCTCCTAGTACTGAGAGTCTCCAAGGTGGTTTCCTGGTGGAAGAAGAATTTCCACCCAATTGGAAAGAATTATTTCCTTTCCTTCCTTCAACTGTTCTGGAGTGCCAACCTGCTACCTACACCACCAGTCCATTAGAAGATTCATTCTCTATGGGATGCATAGTGGAAGTAGAGGCCTTACCTCTGGAGGACCACTCGGGGTGCAATTATGTTGCCTCCATGGAAGAAGACCCCGTCACGGGCTCTGTTTCTGCCTTCAACTTCGTCATTGCCACCTTGGAGGAAAAACAGGCTCAAGAAGACCACCACTCAGCTCTAGACTCCTACAGACTCACGGATGACCACCTGGGTTTAATTTTTGAAATGAGAAGGGACCTCGTCGAGTAGCAACACCGCCAGAGTTTCTTCGGCAAATGCCTGGATGCCCTCTATGCTTCCTTGTCAAGTGAGAATGAGAAGAGCCACTGCCCGACGTGCTGTCATCCCTTCACCTTTAGACTCTGTCACAATGGATTCCCTAACTCGCCGCATGCATAACTTCTCACATGTTTTTTTTCTTTGGGTCAATGGATAAGTTTTTGCAAATTTTGCCTATGTTAGTCTCTGGTTCAGGTCTGATAGGCTCAGGATTGACAGTCTTTGGTTTAGGTCGGGGCACCCAGTTCACCTCATGTTCTGGTTTCCACGAGAGTGGAAAAACAGGTGGCAAATCCCCTAGTTATATTTTGACAGTTGTCGTCTTTTTCTTCAAGTTATGTAACTATGGACAGTTGTCACACCTTTGTGTTCTGGTTTTCACTTTGGTGGCATAACAACTGGCTTGATCTCATGTATATCTGGACACGTAAGTTTTTTTCTTTTGCAAGGTAATATAATTATTTTTATTTACAAAAAAAAACTTATTAGAAATTTCAAATTTTATATTTTATAAATAAAAACATTAATTTAAAAAAATAAAATTAAAATTAATAAAAAAATTAATATATTTTATGAAATTTTTTATCAATAAAAAGAAATTTAAAAATCAAATCAAATTGAGTCCTAACATATCATAATATAAGTTTCTTCTAAGAGGGATTAAATTTCTTATGGTGTAATTTTTTTATTATCATTTAATATGAAGGAAATAATATTTTAAATGTTGTCATATATAAGAACGTAGTATATATATGTGTGTAATATGATGATGATGATGATTAATGTCCACTAAGACTGAATTGGTCTACTGGACCTGAAGAGGGTAAGTGATTACTTGCGATTCTTTATAATTTTGTTTTTGTGCTCGAAAAACATTAAGAGAAGCTTTCCAAGATCACCATACTTTTGTTGAGTTAAGAGGTTAGGAAGGTTGGTAGCGTGAAAAATATTTTGAAAATGAGATCTAATATGGGTATATATTGAACAATCTTAGAGAAAGTGATTTTCATCTTTAACCTTCTTAGTGTCACAAAGGGGACACACTCTTTCATCCCATGGCGTTTTAGGAATTGACCAATGCTTAGTTTCACTATGGAGCTCTTGAGAATTTGTTCTTATCTTATCAATGCTTATTTTTTTCTTTACACTTGGTAAAACATATATATAATTTTGATCTTCTAGATTAGGGTTGATTATATCCAGTGGTAATTCATATAAACACTACACCATATGTCATAAGTTTGAGTTCTATTAACCACGGGCATTGGAATACCTTAATTTTATTTTTTCCTCTAACTCTTTGTCACACCACATTTTCTCCTTAAACTTTGATTTGAAATTTTTTTTAATAGTAAATTTATTATGAAAAATGGTGTCTTCCATGATTCCCCAATAGTTTATCCAAGACTGGGCATATTTATGCCATCCTCGCTTGAGTCGATGGTGGTTATGACTCAATTTTGAAGCAATTTAAGGAAGCCTCTTGTCTTCCATGTTGTTTAACTTGTTCTTATACATTAGGTATCTAGTCATAGCCATGCTCTCAATGGGGGAGAGGCTTGTTTCTAAGAGGAGGATGGGA
>JZKD02S0784355.1:735695-799351 GCA_000966675.3 Picea glauca | reverse complement strand
TAAATTTATGTGGTGTATAAGAAGCTTGCCCCCTCGAAGAGGATTATTATTTGAAATTCTCTCTTTTTCAAGGTGTTGAGTACTTGTTCTAAGGTTTTTTATGCTATTTTGATATTTTGTTCTTAATATTTGGTATCAAAGCTCAAGGTCTTGGGGTTTCGCTGTTGCATCTAAGATACCTTGGAATTTTCGCTATAACTTTGTTTCTACGACATTTAAGAAGGAAGACCTTTGAGGATATTTAATAGATGAATCAAGGTATGTAGGGTTAACTTTTCAGCTCCTGATGCCTTATACTTTTGGAGATATAGCCTATGTAAGATATGGTTCTAGAATCATACTGAATTTAGTCATCGTGGAATTGTCACTATAAAAATTTTCCTGTGATGTTTCAGACCATGAAACCTAGAGAATATTGAGATGAATTATCAAGGTATCTGTGATAAACATTTCATCTTATGGGTCATCCTAATTTTGTCGATATACCCTGTGTAAG
Source organism: Picea glauca (assembly GCA_000966675.3). NCBI lineage: Eukaryota > Viridiplantae > Streptophyta > Pinopsida > Pinales > Pinaceae > Picea > Picea glauca. The sequence goes on along the minus strand of JZKD02S0784355.1, from coordinate 798,855 downwards.
ATAGGGTAGTTGACTAGTCATATTAACTAGTCTCAAAAAAGTGTTTCAGGTAAAACGATGATATCTTGTTCAGTGAGTATCCAAATTAAGTGATACGAGTTGCATTGGATAGTGGACAGTCTGTAGTATTTCTAATGCAATTTTCAGAATCAAATATCATATATTGTTCTCTTGGAATGATTTACAAGTATGCACTCCTGGAAGGGAAAAAAATCAACAAGGTGTGGGGAAGTTACCATAACTTCCACTTGGCACATCCAATTTTGATCAGACCTGTGGAATTGCAGAGAAGACATATCAGAGAACTACAAAACAAAATTTTCAGACCCAAAAGGGCCGAAAATTTTGGATATACAGAAGAATAAAGATCGTGTAGAAGAACCACCTCGAAATAAAGGTTTAAAAGTGATACTTGGCCAACATACCACCAAAAAAAGGATCTTCTACAAAAAATAAGCCTTCAAATAGTCCTACTTGGTCTCTTGATAAAGGTGAAGAAATGCGCAGGGGCATAAATGATTTACAAAAGAAGACAGTAAAAAAAGATGAACTACAAGGGATGATGGATTCATCTAAAGTTAAGTTGGAGGAAATAATGGATATTAAGATGGATGGTTTAAAAAGGGAGATCATGGAAGGATTGAAAAATTTACAAATAGAGAGGCCACTTGAAAGTGAAAAATGTATCCCATGAAATTCATGATCATGACACAAGGAATATGAATAAAGAGTGGAGAAACTCCAACTTTGGGTTGGAGACCAACCACTTTCCTAAGATCGATATGAGGAAGTTTGATGGAAAGGATCCAATCACATTGATACTTCAGATGGAGCAGTTCATTGATTTACATGATGTTCTACACACACAAAAGGTATGGATTTCTTCTTTATATTTAGAACCCAATGAATTTGTGTGGTATCGATGGCTTTGTTCTCGCAAATCACTTGTCACTTGGACAATTTTCACGGAAGAAATGATAGCACACTATGGGGATACAAGGAGCAATAACTTCTTTAGCCAATTGATAAATCTCAAGAAAAAGGGTTCCCTTCTTTAGCCAATTGATAAATCTCAAGCAAAAGGGTTCAGTTGTGGAGCACATTGAGAACTTCCAAAGATTGAAGATAAAGGTAACATATATTCCAGATGAGCACCTGATTGATGTATTCATAGGAAATTTAAAGGATAACATTCAACATGAGGTTTTCCTTTAGGAACCCAAATAATTGGATAATGCATTCAAGATGGAGAGAAATGTTGAAAGAAAAAATATGGCTATGACTACTAGAAGGACCACTCCTAACATCTATCAAGAGAATATTGTTCCTTCTTCTAAAACACCTCAACCTACAAGGTTGACACCTCAACAATTGGAGGAAAGAAAAGAAAAAGGTTTATGCTTTACTTGTGACAACAAGTATAGTAAGGGACATAAGTGTGGTGAGAAGAAATGATTCTACATAGATTTTGAAGAGGAAGAAGAACAAGAACAAGAACCATCTCAAGATGAAAGTGTAGAAGATATTTCTTCTGAAGAGTTGACGCCCACGATATTATGTAATGCATTGGATGGAATTAGCACTCCTCAAACCCTCAAGATCGAAAGATATATCAAAAAGAAAAAAAGGTAATAGTCCTAATTGATTATGGTAGTACTTATAATTTCATTCAATATAAATTAGCCAAAGTTCTCAATTTCTTTATATATCTAGCACCATAGTTTCAAGTAACGATTGCAAATGGAGGAACTATCAATTGCTCTAGAAAATTCCATAAGATCAATCTTAATATGGGGGAATATGTAATGAAGAGTCCAATGATTTTTATACCCATGGGTGGTGTTGATGTCGTACTAGGAGTCCAATGGTTACAATCATTGGGAACAATGGATTTTAAATTTCAAGAACTTTTCATGAAATTTTCATTGGAAGGAAAGTAAATTGAGTTAAGGGGTATCACAGGGAAACCCAGTAAGGTGATAAGCTCTAATGGCATGGAAAAACTATTGAAAAATGGGCATCATGGTGTAATTGTACAACTATGCTCACTAGATGTTCAAACATCTAAGCCATCTATTCCCCTATATCTCCAAGGGATCATTGATAAACATTCCAATGTATTTGAAGACATTCCCAGAGGTATTCCACCCACTCGAAATCATGATCATGTTATTCACCTAATTCTTGGGATTGTTCCTCATAACATCAAGCCTTACATATACCCTTCTTCCCAGAAGAGTGAAATTGAGTATATGGTTGAAGAAATGTTAGAATCTAGAATTATTAGACCCAACCAAAGTTATTACTCTGCACTGGTGGTAATGGTACTGAAGAAAGAGGGACAATAATGTATGTGTCCAGATTATAGAGAGCTCAACAAGATCATTGTTAAAGATAATTTTCCCATTCCCGTCATTGATGAATTTTTAGATGAACTAAATGGAGCAATCTACTTCACAAAGTTGGATCTTTGTTCAGGGTACCATCAAATTAGAATGAAGGAAGAAGAAATCCCCAAAACAACATTCTGAACTGATGAAGGCCATTATGAATTTTTGGTCATGCCTTTTTGCCTTACAAATGCACCTTGCACATTCCAAGGGTTGATGAATTCCATTTTCAAGCCCTTCCTTAAAAAAATTGTGTTATTTTTTTTTGATGATATACTAATCTATAGCAATTCTTGGGAGGATCATGTTCAACATGTTGACAAGGTGCTACAACTACTAAAGGAGCAACAACTATATTCCAAACCATCCAAATGTTTTTTTGGGGTGAAGGAGGTAGAGTATTTGGGTCATATTGTATCTAATGAAGGTGTCAAGATAGACCCTAACAATATTAAGGCCATGATGGATTGGATGATTCCCAAAACATTGAATAATCTTAGAGGATTTTTGGGTTTGACATGTTACTACCGCAAGTTTGTTTGGAACTATGGAATAATAACAACACCTTTAACAACATTAACTAATAAAGATGCGTTTTCATGTACTCCAGAGGAAACTCAAGTTTTTGAACAACTTAAAGAGACGATGTGCAAAGCTCTTATCTTGAGCACACCAGACTTCACAAAGACCTTTATTGTGGAATGTGATGCCTTCAAAAATGGCATTGGTGTTGTTCTAATGCAACAAGGAAGGCCCCTTGCTTTTGAAAGTCAACCACTTAAGGGAAATGACTTACACAAACCCATTTATGATAAGGAAATGATGGAAATACTACATGCATCGAAGAAATGGTGCCCTTACCTAATATGTAGGCACTTCAAGGTCAAAACAAATCATGATAGTCTTAAATACTTCTTGGAACAAATACTGTCTTCAAAAGAACAACAAAAATGGGTGACCAAGATGTTGGGATATGTTTTTGAAATCATCTACAAAAAGAGAAAAAAAATGTTGTGGGAGATGCGCTCTCAAGAAAGGATGAAGATGTTGAGGCCTTTCTCTATGCTATTTTGATCATCCAACCCGATTGGATGATATAAGTGAGGGATGAATGGAAGAATGATGAAAACGTGTGGACTCTCATTCAAAGGTTGTAGTAGGATTCCGGTGCATCAAATACATTTACATGGAAAAATGATTCACTATGGTACAAAGATCGCTTATATTTATGTAAGAACTCCCAACTCAAACAAAAGGTACTCTTGGAATTGCACACCTCTTTGGTAGGAGGGCACTCAAGATTTTTTAAAACCTACCATAGGGTCAAGAAGGAAGTTTTTTGGGATGGCCTTAAAATTGATGTTCAAATGTTTGTGGCAGAATTTTTGGTTTTCCAACAAAATAAGGTGCAAACAATTAAGACCCTAGGTCTTTTACAACCATTAGCTATCCAAAGTCAGCATTGGGAGGAGGGTTCCATGGATTTCATCACAAGGTTACCAAAGTCTGAAGGAAAGAGTGTCATCATGGTGATTGCTGATAGACTGACTAAGTACACACACTTTTGTGCACTCCCTCATCCTTTCAGAGCCAGTATAGTTGCCACCGCATTCATAGAGATAGTTCAAAAGCTACATGGAAGCCCAAAGATTATTATAAGTGACAGAGATCCCATCTTCACTGGACATTTTTGGATAGGATTATTTTCTTGTTTGGGTACTCAATTGGCTCATAACTCATCTTATCAACCTGAATCTGATGAAAAAACTGAGATAGTGAAAAAATGTCTGGAAGGATACATTTTGTTTCTTTGTCTCTGATAAACAAACACAATGGTTCACGTGGTTACCCTTGGAAGAATGGTGGTATAACACTTCCTTTCATACTGCAACAAAAATGACATCATTTATGGAACTCTATGGATATCACCCACCTTCCATCACTTCTTCTCTAAAAGAAAAATCTAAGGTTCAAGCAGTGGGAGATCACATCGAGCATCAACAACGAGTTCTCCAACTCTTAAAAAAAAACCTGACCATTGAATAGAATCACATGAAACAACAAGAAGATCAACATCATAGTGAAAGAATTTTTGAGGTATGGGATTGTTTATTTTTAAGACTACAACCATACAAACAGATGCCCCTCAAGCAATCTAAGAATGATAATAAATTATCACCAAAGTACTATGGCCCTTATAAGGTGTTGCAAAATATTGGTACTATGGAATACAAATTGGAGTTTCCTGCATCTTTGTGAGTACACCCAGTTTTCCATGTTTCATTCTTAAAGAAGGTTATAGGTGACAAGATCCCAGTTCAAAATATATTTCCAGAACTTGACGAAGAAGGAAAAATCATATTGGAGCCTGAAGCTATCACTGACACAAGAATTCACCAGCTGAGGAATAGATCCATTTCAGAGTATCTCATTAAGTGGAGGAAAATAATATTGAATATTCCACTTGGGAAGATGAGTATTTTATATAGAAGAATCCAAAATTACTCAAGCGTTGTGGAAAACACTTGTTTGAATGGGAGGGACATGTTAAGCCCTAAATAGTGGCACATTACCCATTAATTGGGGCATATTACATTAGTATTGTTAGTTTATTTATGACGGCTTGGGTCCATTAGTTGTAATTGTACCTCCTAGTCTCCTATATATACGAAGGAGACCTTTTCATTTGGAATCATCTTGTATTTGTAAATTTATGTGGTGTATAAGGAGGTTTCCCCCTCGAAGAGGCTTATTATCTGAAATTATCTCTTTTTCAAGCTGTTGAGTACTTATTATGAGGGTTTTTATGATATTTTGATATTTGGTTCTTAACACAGAGACTACTAAAATACCTGACCATGATAATAGCATAAATAACCCAAACCACCAGTAACAACACCCAACAATCGGGATAATATCATTAACTATTTCCGTTTACATTTCCCTTTTATTTATACTTTTGCGTCTTTGACAAAGTCACTTGACTAAATCAAATTCGCTCTTCTTCGCTTCATGTATTCCTTTCTTTTCCACCTGCGATATTGTGTTTATTTCCATCTTCTAGACTTCTAGCAGGCATGTGATGCATTTGAATGTTTCCATTGCTTCTATACTTCTAGCTGACGCACAATGATTTATCAAAACTGAGGATTTTTCAAAACGAAGAGCCCAACAGGCCATGGCCACAACTGTTGACTCGCCCCGAGTCAACCTTTAGCTTCTTTACCAGGGCCTTCCTCAAATGAAGGGCCCAACTCCAGTACAACTTGAAGGGTCTATTGATGGAAGTTGTCATAAGTATCCAAGAAATCTTTCCACTTATGTATCAAAATAGAAGCTCTTGCAACAAACACTTAAGCTGCAACAACATCCGTTTACGCAGGCTTAGTGGCGAGCAAAGTCTACCACTCTGTGTCCATAACAAAATCTAATTGATGCATCTATACATACACATTTTGGACTACAGGATTGAACTCCTAGATCTCCTTCTTGGAAGTTTGAGCAATGTCAAATAGTGCATCAAGTCGATTGTCAACTTCTTCTATCTCTTGGAATTTATCTTGTTGTGCAATACAATCTATTATGGTTTGTTCCTCCGCACACATCTGCTATATTTGAACTCTTAATTATTCAACTTTTTTGGTTCATCTCTCTAGAAAAACAACCCAATCATTGACCATCATAAAAATTTTGATGCACTCTCTAGCCTTGCTATGAAGGAAAGACTAGATAGAATCCCCTTCTGCAACTACTTACATAATTTTCTCCATCACAACCTTGGGTTGTTCCTACACTTTTAGTAAAATAAAAACCATTTGTTTTTGTATTTTATCTATCTCTTCAGCCAACTAGGACCATGCATCTGTAATAAGTTCAACCCATTGAACTGGCGCAACAAGAATAATGTCATCTGGCAGCTAAGGGGAAGTCAACTGAAATTTATGCCAAGATTTAACTAATTTCCCAGAGACAACATCCAATGCTGATTTAGCCTATGCAAGCAAGGTGTATGCATGATCTCTTTCCTCAGGTACTTTTACCAATTCCTAATGGAAGTGTTGGATCTATTGCGTCAAATCTTGATTAGCCCGTTCTATGGAAACAATGCACTATTCAATCTAGGCAATAGAGGCACGCATGACATTCAACAACTCTGGTGTTGGCCAAGTTGAAAAATATTCATTGTTGATAGATTATTCTACAAGGAACCTCAAGACAAGTGGTTGGCCACTTGCAATTGATCTCTTCAATAAAATAGGGGTATGGGAGCCATCGGGACCTGGAGAGGCAGCTTGAAAGCTACAATCAAGTCTCTCTTTCACATCTTGAGGAAGTAAAGGAACAACTTATGTGCATTCGAGACAAAGCTGTAGGATTTCACAACAATGTTGAGGGTCCTGAATGAGTGGATCAACCCACTCCCTAATAGAACTGGTGCTATGGGTAGAATTGGTTTCTTCATGAGTATCCATGGGGTCTTGTGGGTGATCATGGGTGGAATGAGCTATCTCTTCTGCAGATTTTTGTAGCTCAAGATTAGGGACATTTAATAGTGTAAAGTTTGATGAAGGAAGGGGAACAATAGTATTAATACCTCCAATGGTGGTTAAAGGTTCACGCTCATCCATTTCTTCATTGGTATGAATAGGGGACAATGGATTGGTGGACAGAGCATCTGCAACATAGCTAGGTGGATGAAAAGTAAGTTCTTCCATAATGGGGGTTGATTGGGTTTCACTTACAGTGATGACATAATCATCAATGATGTTTATAATGGGGATAGGGGTACGAACCGTCATTTGGGGAAGAATTGAGGCGACACATATGACATCAGTGACAATGGGGAGATTAGTAGAGGATGATGGTGAACCAATGCAGACTTTCTTAGAGGGAACCAAAAAATGATGCTTCAAAGGATTCTTTGAAATGCTTACTTGTGAATAAAACGCTGTTAGAAATAGATGATAGTGGTGACGGATGTCGAATTGAACTTTGAAGATATTCTTCCTCTTCTTCCAACTCTGAACCCGAAGGGATGCACTGTCTCTTTCTTGTGCCGCTAGAACTAGAGATATATTTAGTTGTTGGAGCTTCCTGCTGTGAGATTGAGGGAAGTTGATATGATATTCTCGAGGCCTTTGGAACCAAATTTACTCCAGGCCATGAAAAAAATTCCTTTTCCAAAGCTTCTACATCAAGGTAATAAGGCATCATGAGAGTGTGAAACTTCTTAGGATCTATAGCTCGTGGCCTCACAAAGGTGTGATCCATGTTCATTCCGAACCAGATTTTGATGGTGTTCTTATTGATAAATTCTTGCGGAATCCTCATGTGTTGGGTGGAATTGATTATATCCTTGTACCATTGCAAGGAAGCAACATTGTTGAATGATACATTTGTGGTTTATGTTCTTTCTTGCAAGGGCTCAAACCTTATATCTATTCAGTTGTCTAGAGTCATTTCTAGCTCCCTTCCTTGTGGTGGCCTCCACTTCCACATGGTGAAAACAAATAAGAGATAGCCATAGATGAACTATCCACCCCTCTCATGCATATTTGCACAATCCTGTAGCATCTTATTGATCATATACTTTCACCAATTCATTTTTGCGCCCTGTGCACAGAAATCAACAACTGACAAATCGTTTAGTGTGAACTCTCCCTTGGAATAGTTTTTCATCACTTTTCCCACAATAAAGTAGCATGCACAGTAAAAAGGCTCATCGACGATTGGCTTAATGAGGGGTTCACGACCTCCATGTCTGGTACCAAACTTATCATATGGGTTGAGTTTTACCTTCTTCCGACCATGCTTCCTTGAACCTTGGAATCCATTTGTGACATAGTCTCCCTCCATGGAAAATCCTGTTAACTTCTAGATATTAGTAGCATGGATTGGATATTCTCGGTCCAACCACAATTATCCATTGTGTACCTGTCTAATTACAAGCTTGGTGCAATGCGCAATTTCACAAGTGGTACAAAAGATAGGTAAATCCCTCAAATCAATTATAGTTGAATCTCATAACGACATATAGGGAGTCTTCCATTGCACATCCACCTCTCCAAAAGGAAGGGGAAATAATCCATGTATGCATCAACCTTCATCCAGGGAAACAAGTCCCCATCTGAAAAATCGATATCAAGCATCCAAGCCGCCTTGAATTTACCCTATAGATCGCCCAAAATATTAACTTGTGGATCATGGATATTTGCTGGAACAACAATCTTTGGAAGTGCACCCCGAGCAGTAGTGGTGCGAACCATGACTGAAGACCTGCGTTGATACACAAAATAATCAGAGGACAAGGACACAGGTCCATACTCATGAAATTCTCACTAGACTCTAGAGTTGAGAATTCAGACAAGCAAACATAACACAATGAATTGAACAAGAAGCGACCATTGATTTATAGACATTCGTCAAGGGATGATGCGGGAGAAACATTAAATTGTCATTAAAGGAAAACCGCGCAGCTAACTCAACATTAACAATAGACATGATAGACATGTGCAGTGAAATCTAATTCGTGATTAGAGAAATAAAGGGCATGAGTACCAACACAGATTTGACATGGCATGACACACAGGAAAATAACTAATTGGACGATGACTAACCATAAAAGTACAAGCGAAATTTTTGAACATAAATGAATTTTGCTGACTTGGACAAGATGGTGATAAGAAATTACTAACTTCATTTAACAAATAATGTGAAAATGACATGACATGGACTGAAAACATTGAAAGTTACTAAATGCATAAAAGATGAGACATAGACTCCCCAACCACAATGATGTGACCCGAACTAGACAAACTAACACTGACAACTAGACTCTAGGGGTGAGTGATAGTTGGACACACCACTGCTTTATTGGAAAAAGGGGATAATAGCAAAACAAAATGAAAACCTACCTACTTTATTCACTCCCTGTGACAACAATGCAAAAATAATTTCTTCAATGAGTAGAGATATAGGGCTTCAAGCGTGCAACATTCACCCATATGGGACGAAGAAATCCATCTAGTTGTGCTAGTCTAACAACTCATGAGTCTGGAATTTCTGCAACTATAAATGGTCCAAGCCAGAGCATTTGTAATTTCCATGGATGCTTTTGATACTTACTGTCATAGAGAAATACTTGGTCACCTTGCAAACAAGTCTTGGTCTTGATGTGTTTGTCATTCAAATTTGTTTTTCTAGATTTCTCCACAGTCTGATGAAAATAGGATAAAAATATAGCTTCCTCAAGTTCCAATAGTTCCACAACCCTTTACGCAATAGATTCATCATCTGTCATCCGAGTAAATTGTGCAATGAACATGCTTGGAATGATGAATTCGACTCGTACTACAGTTTCTCTCATGTACACTAGTTGAAAATGGGTATACTTGTGTAACTTCTTAGTAGTGGTTCTATATGCCCAAATAATAGCTGGAACTCACTCATCCCATTCATCCCGATTAGCGCAACATAATTTAGTCAACCCCTTCTCCAAAATATTAATAAATCATTCCACCATATCATTGGCTTGTAGATGATAATGACTTTTTTTGTCATGATGAATTGAATTTTTTTTATTAAGGGTGGGAATTTTCTTGTTTCTCGTTGATGAAATGGGTACCTTGATCATTGGTTAAGCTTCTGGGACACCCAAAATGAGTAATGATGTTATAAAAAATGAACCTTGTTGTTGTTTATATAGAACAATCCTTAATAGGTTATGCTTCAGCCCAATGACTCAAATAGTTTGTTGCAGTGATGATATATCTTTCCTTTGAGTGTTTTACTGATAGATTAATAGGTCCGATGAAGTCAATATCCCACTTCTCAAAGGCCTATGATTCCTGAACATGATGTAATGGAAACTCATCCCTATGCGATGAATTTCCAACCTTATGGAAAACATCACATTCTCTAGCATAATCTTTAGCATCTTTGAATACAGTAGGACACCATAACCCTACTTGAAGTACTTTCTGTGTAGTCACCTTCCCTCCTACATGATCTCCCGTAACTCCACTATGACACTCCCACAATATTTTAGGTCATTCATGATTAAGTACACACCTTCTAAGAATTTTATCCAATCCCAACTTATTTAGTTGACCTACAATCAATTGATAATCTGTTGCACGAACCACCAAATGTCTCTTTTGTGTTGCAAAATAATCATCATGGAAGACACCAGTGCTAAAAAATAAGGTAATATCAGAGAGAAAGTCTGGAACAAATTCAATCTTAAATAAATCTACATCTGGGAGTTGGTCATCTATGGCTCCACCAGTTTCTCCTGACTCTAGCCGAAATAGGTGGTCAAGGCCAACATTCAACTTTCCTGGTTTGATACCAACTTCAAAAGAGAATTCTTGGAACAACAAGAGCCACCTGCAAATCCTTCCTTCTATAACCAAATACTTCAAAGATGGATGATTAGTAAAAAAATTGAAATGACCTCCCAATGGATAATGTCTGAACTTCTGCAAAGAATAAACCATAGCTAATCCCTCCCTTTCTATGGTAGTGTAGTTGCGCTTGGCATGTGATAGTTTTCTGCTGGAAAAATACATAGGGTGATATAGATTTCCTTCACTAGGTTGTGCAAGAACATCACCTAAATTAGTGCTAGAAGCATCGATGTGTACATGGAATTCAACCTGCTAGTTAGGATACGTCAAAATAGGGGCACTAATTAAATTTTCTTTCAAAATGTTAAAATTTGTGTCACATTGAGGTGTCCAGTGAAAAACTTCATATTTCTTAAACAACTTCTCCAGTGGGGCAGTGATACTTGTGAAATTCTTGATGAACCCGTGATAGCATCTAGTGTGACCCAGAGTGGATCGCAATTGCTTGTCAGTTGTAGGGGGAGGCATATTGAGAATCACAACAACATTCCCAAGATCAAATAAAATTCCTTCTATGCACACAATATGTCCCAACAAATTTCCAAAAGGCACACAAAAGACACATTTCTTCGTATTTAAGGAAACTCGTAACTGTCTGTAGTAGTCAAACACTAATCGAAGTAGGCCTATGTGTTCATTCAATTAGCTATACACAATCCAAAAATCCATGTAAACTTCAAGAAACTTGTGGATAAAGTCTCGGAAGGAAGCAATACAAATCTTAGAGAAGACAACAAGAGCATTATTAAGCCCAAAGGGAATAGCATTATAAGAAAATGAGCCCCATTCGGTAATAAAGGTAGTATTTCTTTTATCTTATTCCTCAATTCTGACTTGATGATATCCTGAAAATCCATCAGTGAAGGAATATAGTTCATGTCCATCAACCTGATCAGGAACTTCATCACTGAATGGAATAGGAAAAGTATCATGCACACAGGCTGAGTTCAAAATTTTGTAGTCCTCACAAACTCTTATATCATCAGTGCCTTTCTTGTTCTGTATGACAATTGGATTGATCCACACTACATCACCCACAGGGAAAATTAATCCAGTTGCAAGCATTCTATCAATTTCCTTCTTAACCTTTTATTTAAATCTAGGGTTCAATCGATACAGTGTGTGTTTAACCAGTTTAGCATCAATATTCAACTCTATTTTTATCTCTCCTAGATCTCATTTAAATCCTTTAAGTTCTGAAAAATTCTTCGTAAATAAATCCTCATACTCTCGCAACACAACCTATATCTCTATCATAGTTTTTTCATACTAGTAATCTCTTATAGAATCCATCTTAGTATGTTCTTCACTTCCAATATTCATGTTTCACAACTTGAGAGGATGTTTATATGAACTATTGGCATTACCAGACATAGAGTCTCTAACCTCTCTTGTTCCTGCAAATTCCTTAAAGGTCAAATGACTAATCCCCTCCAAGTCTTCATGATATTTAGAGTCCTTATCAATATTGTTTCAATCCATAGGTATCCATGAAAGCTATGGATACAAACTAAACTAAAGTAGGCCGTCATGCTCAGGAGATACTATAGGGGAATTCTTAGGTTTGAATTCATTAGTAAAAATCATTTTCTTGATTTGCTACAATACTATAGTAATTTCAGAAGACTTACTAGAAAAGGAGAAATCATGACAAAACATATATTGTACTACCTTCCATCATGTAATCTAACTTCTGGTATCCTCATGCACTATTGGATGTATGGGCTGATCTGGGTTCTACCATAGTTCTCCAATAAAACCCTAGAAATCATCGACCCCTCTAGTAAACGAGAAGGAAACATTGCACACAAAGTGCACATCACAATCTCACCAAAGATGGATTATGGGTGATTGCATTGCCCAAGTGTCTGCAATCATGGAAGGGATGGAACCGAGGGGAATGTCAAGCATACTTTCCTTATTCTACTTCAACATTTATCATTCATTTGATCTACCATTCATTTAACCCTTTAACATTCATTATGCATAAAATATCATGTCTAATCTAGTGTGAACTGTAAATTAACTCTAACATATGCATGTATTCATTCATTCATTCAACATAATAAGAATTGCAACACATAAAAGGAACCATTCCACACATTGACACAATATTTTACTGTGGTTCACCCCTCCTCGGCTATGTCCACAAAGATCTTCTGCTTCTTATTATTCTTCATCAAAATATGGTGTTGCATGTATTAAATCATAGGTTTAGTGATGGTGAGGTTGATCAACATCGTACCAAGCTTCACAAATTGTGACCTGACCTTCAGTTACACTCCATAAGTCTCCAAAACTGATACATTCTGAGGTCCAAAACTCTCAACCAAAACAAGTACTATGACTCAAAACTCAAAAGGTTCTCAAAGATGAGATATTATATGATATCATGTCTCCTAGTTACCTCATAGACCCTCTATTTATATTACAAAAGGTGGGTAAAAACCCATTACATCATAACCCAAAACCCTAACCCTAGAGGATTAGGCTTGTCCATGTAATAACTTCCTTCGCGCAGTTAGTCTTCATTCCTTGCTTTGACTCTACACTTCTTCTCCTTAATTCTTGACATGTTGCTTTCCTTACCTTCTGTCATGATGCTTTCCCTTCTTTCCTGGTGCAAACTACTTCCTTTGGTCCATTCCTTAATTTCCTGCCTCATTTGTTACATTGTATCCCGAAATATCTTGCTCCAACAAGCCCCCAACACTTACCTGTGGCTCATCCTGAACCACTCAGGTAGTGTTTGCCTCCTTGACATATTTTTCCAACTCTTGGAATCAACCTGATATCTCTTCAACACATGTCTTCACCTGTGCGCTTGTCTCTGCAACATAATCCATATTCTATGCAGTGAGATGTTCCTTCAACATCTCTTCAACCTCCGATATAATATTTTCCACTTGGCCCTTGGTTGTATCGATCTTTGTCAAAATATTATATGTGTCTTCTTGTAAGGGATCCACATGATCCCGACTCATCTACTTCTCTACCTGGATTGAATTTACTTCTTCCTACAGATTAGTTAGTTCCTACATGCTCCTCATCCTCCCCTGAATGCTCATGGTCTTTTTCTTCTGCTTCAACTCCTACGTGATTGTGTTGACTCTTTCTTCCTTTTCTTCCAATGCCTACAACTTTTCATCCTCTTGCAGACTTGTCCACCAGAGTTTCATAATTTTCTAATATAGTTATGTAATGTCCTTCATAATTTGCACCATATTCTACATGTGTCCTGCAACTTCCTTCTCTCTCTGTGAGCTCACTTCTAGTGGCGTGGTTGGGCTTAATTGTGCCATCAAGTCCGTTATATGACTCTTGTAGTTTTACATCGCTTGCGTGATCTTCCCATTTTTTTCCTATGTTTCTAAGTGTGCCCCATTCTTGTACGTTGTCTGGTATTGACTTGAAAACTTCTTCGATGCACTCTTCTATCTGACCAATGCATTGCTTTTCCTGGTCCTTCTCAATCTGCACTTCATTGGGATTTATATTCAATGTATCATTTATATCTTTTGTTGTTTGTAAATCTATCACATCCGCACGTTCTCTAGATTGGACTTCCTGTGCGACGCTAACTTGTAATTTGTATAGCATTTTCATGGGGATCTTGGCCAATGCCAAGTACAAGTGAGCAATATCCTTCATTAGTTTCTATGTTATTTCTTCATCCAACTGTAGCATATCCCTAGTGATGAGAAAGTTCTCGCTACCTAATGATATGATCTGGATTGTTTCTTATGCTGGGACTATTTGTTCTGGAACAGTCTGTTGTGGTTGCGCCTTTTCTGTCTATTGTACTATTCTTAGGTGTAGTTATGCCAAAGATTCCTTCACATCTGACAGTTTCTGTATGATCTTCTCTCTTTTCTTCTCTGCATCATCCCATGGCTCTGCTACGTGGTCTTGTACTTTTTCTTCCACCATCTTCACGTCATCTTCTATGATTGTGAATTCTATGACATCTTTGTGTGCCTTCATCATTTTCCTCTGTCCTTCTTCCTGAAACATGGTTCTCTTATTTAACATAGTCTCTGTTTGTGCTAAAGTAGTAGGTATCTCTATGTCTTGGATGTATCCTCCTCCTTCTTCCTCTTGCATGGAAACAATTGTTTCCTTCTGTGTGCTTCCATTAGTATTTTTCTTCTATTGTGCTCCTCCGTTGGTGGCTCTGACATGATATTTCTCTTTCACAACTGGATTTGGGATGGTCTTTTGTTGTCTCGATTTCTTTACTTTCATGATTCCTCCAACATCTTTTGTGTTCTCAATAACGTTTCTAGTGTTTGTTGCCGGACTACTGTTTTTATGCGACATGCCAGCTTGCTCTGGTTGTTTCTCCTTTCCCCCTTTTTTGATGTCATTGGTACTCTCCATTCATCTAGCTAGTCTTTCATGGTCCATTGGACTTCCTCGCTAATGACACAGTATCTCATCTACAACCAATTATTCTTTAGATCCATTTTCACTCGAATCCATACATTATGCCTTGATACCTGAAAATTTTCTATATCCTTATGCTCCTCCACCACTTCGGGTGGTATCCTCCAAGTCTTGACCACCTTTTCTTATATTTCCTCAAAATACATCACAAATATACTGGAGTTGGTATTCCTTTCTCTTTAGACCGATGTATGCCACAATGTTGCATATTGTGTTGTGTGACACTTTCCAATCCTCTGAAAAAATACACTATATTTGGGGTGTCTCCATCCTACCAATGCTATAAGTATGAGTAATCACAAATAGAGGAACTCTGTGTCTAAGTATTTCACATGGTGTAAATAATCCAAAAATAAGTTTAATAAATATGGACTCTAGCTAAGTAAAGTCCCCTTCATGAATTAGACGATTGCTACTATCACCCCTACTAGTGCCTCTTCTTTGCAACGCTTCCTTATCATTTTTCATGCCATTAGCTTTGTTTCCAATTTAGTCACCGGTTCATTGATTCTACTAATTACAATTCCCTTGGATCCTCTCACTGTTCCATATGTTTTCTTCATCTCTTTTGCTAAGGTCTTCTCCTTGGTTTTATCATCTAGGTATTGTGCATGCTTCTCGCCATATGTGGGCAGACCCATTATTTTTTCAATCAAGTCAACATCGATTGAGATTGGCCTGTCCAGCCACAAAATTCCCCCATGTACTAATTCCAACAATTGTTTGACACAGTTATTCACATCCTTGCCACGTCCAAATGAATGATCTCTAGTAAATTCATTATCCTTGTTTTGTATAAGCCTGTTATCCACTGCTTTGGTTCCAATATTGGGACTCCTGATGCACTGATCCCTTTTCTTTCCACACATTGACACAATATTTTACCATGGTTCACCCCTCCTGGGCTATGCCCACAAAGAATTTCTACTTCTTCTTATACTTCATCAAAATATGGCGCTACATGTATTACATCATAGGTTTAGTAATGGCGAGGCTAACCAATGTCGCGCCAAGCTCCACATCTTGTGAATTGAGCCTCAATTACACTCTGTATGTCTCCAAAATAGATACAATCCGATCTCCACATCTCTCAACCAAAACAAGTACTGCAATTCAAAACTCAAAAGGTTCTCAAATATGAGATCTTATATGATATCATGTTCCCTAGTTACCTCATACATCCTCTATTTATATTACAAAAGGTGGGTAAAAACTCATTACATCATAAACCAAAACCCTAACCCTAGTCTATTAGGCTTTTCCACATAACAAATTTCTTCACGTGATCGATCTTCATTCCTTTCTTTGACTCTGCACTTCTTCTCCTTTATTCCTGTCATGTTACTTTCCTTGCCTTCTGTCGCGTTGCTTTCCCTTCTTTCCTGGTGTGCATTGCTTCCTTTAGTCCATTCCTTAATTGTATGCCTCATGTGTTACGCTATATCCAAAAGTATCCTACTCCAATAGGCCCCCAACACCTACATGTGGCTCATCCTGAGACACACAGGTAGTGTTTGCCTCCTTGACACATTTTTCCAACTCCTAGAATCAGATTGATATCTATTTAGCATAGGTCTTCACCTATGTGCTCTTCTCTGCAACAAACTCCACATTCTGCGCAATTAGATGTTCCTTCATCATATCTTCAGCCTCCGATCTAAGATTTTCCATTTGGCTCTTGGTTGTATCCATCTTTATCAACATCTTCTCTGTGTCTTCTTGTAAGGGCTCCAACTGAGCCTGCCTCATATACTTCTCTACTTGGATTGACTTTACTTATGCCTATATAAATTTTAGTTCTCGTGCTCTCCTCAGCCTCTCCTGAATGTTCATGGCCTTTTTCTTTTTCTTCAACTCATGCGCGACTGTGTTGACTCTTTCTTCCTTTTTCTCCAATGCCTACAACTTTTCATCCTCTTGTAGACTTGTTTAGAGTTTCACACTTTTCTCATATATTTCTGCAATGTTCTTCATTCTTTTCACCATATTTCGGTGAGCTCACTTTTGGTGGTGTGCTTGGGTTCAATTATGCCATCAAGTTCCATTATATGACTCTTGTATTTTTCCATCGCCTATGCGATCTTCCCAATCTTTTCCTCTATATGTAAGTGCGCCCATTCATGTCCCCTAGTTACCTCATACATCCTCTATTGATATTACAAAATGTGGGTAAAAAACCATTACATCATAATGCAAAACCCTAACCCTAGTGGATTAGGCTTGTCCACATAATAACTTCCTTCTCACAGTCAGTCTTCTATTCTTGCTTTGACTCTACGCTTATTCTCCTTAATTCTCGGCGTGCTGTTTTCCCTTCTTTCCTGGCACGTGCTACTTCCTTTGGTCCATTCCTTAATTTCTTGCCTCGTTTACTAAGTTGTATTCCTAAATATCCTACTCCAACATGCACATACCAGGTTTTTGGAATTGTCCCCAGAGAATGAAATAATTGATGCACCCAGAGGTGAGATGGTAGTTGCGCATCTTCCCATACTTTAAAACAATACTCAATATGATCAATTAGATTATATAAACCATCATATGTCTCCAAAGTTAATATCCGACTCTTCAAATTCTTTTGATCGTTACTTGATTGGTTGACTTGCGATGGAGGAAGGAAGCAGTATTGTATGGCAAGTTTAATCACATCCCAAGAAGAAAGAGTTCCTTTATGGGTATCCCACCATCTAGCTGGGGAAGATCTCAAAGCTATGTCAAATGATGAAATTCTCTACTCTATTGTAACCTTATCCTCCATATCAATGAGAAAACTATGTAGATTTGAGGTGCCATCATATGTTGGATAATCACCTATTTCAACCCTAATCCATCTTATTGATGTGATAGTTTTTAAAACATATTGAAAAATTCTCACACTAGCCTTTCTGCCAATTATTAAATGTTGCTTCAGAATCCTCATCTATAGACTGAACACTCCGCCAACTCACCGATCCATCTATAATGGGGTTAATATAATTGGTTTTTTTTCCTATAGTCATATTATACAGCTAATCGAGAAAATATGACTCCATATTATCATCCATGTTAGCACTCTGTAATTTTCCCAAGGCTATGGAGGCAGTCATAGAGGCAACATCAAAACCACTTCAAGTCTTGGATCTATCCTTCCAAGACTCAGAGAGGGATCTCTCTGTGTGATATATATTTGTTTGAATAGATATTAGGCTAGCTAATGGGTTCATAGTTTGGATTTCGAATTGGTAGGGGTAGAGAAAAGGAACCATGGGCAATGGAGTCGCAATCTGAAGCTCAATCAAAAACAAGTTCTACAGACAACCTTACATGGAAAGGTAGGAATTCTTGTTGGATTCTTTGAATTTGATTTTGGGTTTAGAGGAGAAAGATGAGAGGACCAAGAAATGATAGGGAAATCAAGAATCCTGAAATTAACCTTTGAGGAGAAAACATTGACAATTATGTCAAAGCCAGAAACAGAGTGTATGTCTCAACAAATTTTATTCTTCAAACTTATTTGCATAATTCATAGTATGAGTAACTTAAGAAATACAATGGAAACAAATTACAATGAATGAGGAAAACATCACCACCAAAAATGACACATGAATCTTGTAGCTGCTGTGACTGTATTATTGAATTGATGAAAATATAGAAAGCTCAGTGAGATATTTTACAAAAACTAAATCATGGTCCCCTGACTTCTCAACCTCCCTTACACATTTGAATCAATTCAATTTATAAAATAGAATCTCCCTAGGCTCAGAAGGTCGGATTCAACCACCTCGGCCAAGAATAGCATAAAATCCCCAAAAATCTGGAACTGCAAATTTGGTCGAATTTGCTGAAATTAGGGGTACGCTCAGTCATTGATTTATCCCAATTGGTGAGACCTGTGAAAAAAAAGAAGAAGGTTATTGTATATTATCTTGTCTGGAGAAAAAACCTCCTTCATTTTCTTAATTTTTGTCTCCACCTCACTGAAACAGCTCCCTCAAAATCGGGACTGTAACAGGAAAAACCAGAAATCCGAAAAATGAGGCTGAAAGACAGTTTCAATTCTCCCAACTGGTCACACCTTTGCAAAAACTGGGAGAGTTTTTTTTTTCTTTTGGTTTTTTAAATTTCATCTCTGTTTGCCAAAAATCCGTTGCGCAAGATGAGGTGTCAAATAGACAAAAAATGGGCGGTTTTGAAAAATTTGGGGAAGGTGGTATTCTAGACCCCCCCTGAGGTGGTAAGTGGTATTGAGGGGGGGGGTCTGAAATAACCTAGAGGTGACAAGTTTCCCTCCCAATACCACTATTCTGGACCCCCCCCCCACCCCACCTCCATTAAAGTTCGAAAAGCACGGCGGGCGGGGCGGGGGATGGGGGGGTCCAGAATTTTTTATGAGCGTTGATATATTTTTTGGGGATGAGTGCATAAGGTGTGCTTTATGAAAATACTTTAATATATATGTTTCTTTTGTTTGTTTGTTTGTTTGTTTGTTTGTCTGTTTGTTTTGTTTTTTATTTTATTT
Source organism: Picea glauca (assembly GCA_000966675.3). NCBI lineage: Eukaryota > Viridiplantae > Streptophyta > Pinopsida > Pinales > Pinaceae > Picea > Picea glauca. Next base: position 779,113 of record JZKD02S0784355.1, on the reverse strand, counting down.
ATTAAGTTTTTCTTTTTACGTGTTTTATATTTATGCTTTTTAATTTTTGTATTAGTTTCATTTTATTAATGTTTGATTTTATTTATTTATGTGTTTGTTTTAATATTTGTTTTATTACTTTGTTTTAACTATATAGTTCTGTTTTTATTTATGATTTATTTTGTTTTTATGTTTTTTTTTTGTGTTATATTATATATTTTTTAATTTTTTGTGTTATGTTTATTCTATTTGGTTTTTAATTTTTTATATGCTTTTTATCAAATGCTTTATATTAATTAATGTTTAATGTTGTTTTATTTTAATGTTTAACACTAACCTAAATTAACCTAAATACTAACTTAATTATTAGTTAGTTAATTAATTACTAACAAGATTAACCTAGCTTATTAATCTAACTACATTAATTTAATTAATATTGCTTTATTACACTAATTAATCTGAAAAATTTCCACTAATCATTTATTATTAAACTAATGTTTTCTATCCTAAGTTTGTTTATTCAAGGATGAGTGGTAGGTGAGACGTACTCAATGGGTCAAAAGGATAAGGGAGTGAGAGTGCAGCGATGGATGAAGGATGCAACAGGGTGATGGAGGATTGGGCAAAACAGATGGAGGGGAAAATGGAATCAACCGAGCCAGATGTCTTCATTACGGGAGAAACGCCAAATCAACGGTCGAAGAATCGAGTTACCTATGATTATAGGTCCCCAACATATGCTCCACCTGGGGATGGAATCTCTTTCAGGAGGTGTCAAGAACCACTAAACTATGAACATGCAGACCGATGCTTTATTCATTGGTCCATGGAGTCACTGCAGCTACAATCTTTGAATTGGCTCAGATTTGAGTGAACATTGAACTAGATACTATCAAATGCAAAATCTACTGGAAATCAAACAATACTGAAAATATGCTCAAATGACTGAGCTTATTCAAAACTACTACCTACCCTACACTACTGACATTTTCGTCGTTCTAAATGATACAATAATGCTAGTGAAGCCAGTCAAGCAACTTCTCTACTAGCTCTAGTCTTTCAATGTTTTTAATCAATATAAGAAATAGAACTTGCATAGGCATAATGAACTTCTTTCCATCCCGGTCTTTACAACCGAGACCTTTTCAATCATGAAGGCCAAAAGTAATGCCAGAAATAGATTGGGGCTCTGTAGTGAAAAATTTCTCCAAGTAGGTAGCTATAGGATCAAGGTAGAACTGACTTGTCCCTTGATTTTTAAATTCAGCCAAGTCAGCAACATGATCTGCCACTGTATCTATGCTATCGAGATCCAAAAAAATTTCTTGATATGGCTGTAGATTTTCTGATGGGCTTTGTAATGAGACTTCTGCTAAAAAAGACAATGGAGTTGACTGCCTGATCATGCCAATATCATAACAGATTTTTATCCCATAGCTGGATGATGGAAAATGACTTTGACAACACAAGTAATCCAACACATCGAATATCAGATCCTGTAGAAATTGAAATGACTGCTGCATTGGTTCCCCTAAAACTTCTTTCTTTTCTATGTGTTTATCCTCTAGCATATACTCAAGATTCATTTAAAAAAACTGAAATGAATTAAAGCATAATTGTACAGAGTTATTTTGGATTAACTTATAATTTGTCTTAGGTTTTAAGCTTTCATCTGGAATTTGAAAATCAAAGTAGGTCAAGGGCTGCAATTATGGGTTTAGAACAACCTCCATATCAACAATGGCATCTTCAACTGATTGGTCAGAGATTTTTCTGTCTTCACTATTTACAATTGGCCTAGAGTTTCTTTTCAGAAATTGAAAAGATGAGAAACATAAGGGAAAAGTGTTTCCACTTACTCTGAGATTTTCTGCATTTTCCTCATCACTGTCATGATTGTTGGGTAGAGGTCGATTGTCATATATGAGTTGTAACTGATCTTCTTCCTGCCAACGGCATGTTGTTGGTTTCTTTGAACAGTCAACATCTATTTCAGCCTCAAGATCATCATCATACTGATCACACTTGGGTAGATTATCCCAGTAAGAAAAGTCATCAAACATGCACATCATATCAACTGTTGGCTCTTCAACAAGCTGATTTGGAACTTCATCTTTGAATATGTTATGAATTGAATACATGAAAGAATCATTATCCAAACCATGGTACCAAGGATGAGCTGCAAAATGTTTGGGAACTGTGACCTTTTCTTTCTCTGAAATCAATGGAACATGATGTCTTTGAACATTGATTTTTTCTCTTATGACAATCTTGTGCAACATTTCTTTCATGGTGTTGGCCAGAATGTCCAGTTTAGCTTTTGGAGATTTCAGCTGCTCCTTTTCTTTGTTCTTTACCTTTGACCTTTTGATCAACAAGTTGGCCTCCACATCAACTACAATGTTCTGCATTTCTTCGAGAGTTGCAGTGTTCCTTTCTCTTAATTGTAATGCCATCTCAGGATCGAAGGGATATGGGAAATGCAAGTGAGCTGATCCTAGGGGTGGCCTTATCTCAATATGCATTGCATGATATACCTTATTGAACCTTGCTGAAAAATACTATACTGTTTCCCCTGGATGTCTTTTCAAAAGGTCATACTCTTCCAGGATGAGAAAGACATTTCTCATGATCACCCACTTATCTAAGAAAACTTGCATGAACTGATGAAAATTTATGATGCTTGCAGTTGGAAGTTTTTTAAACCAATTTTTAACTTTTCCTTACAAAGACAAGGCAAACATCCTTATATATACATTGTCAGCTTCAACCTCATAAAGGTCAATGAAATATTCAAACCTCTGGATGTGTTTTTCAGCAGTAATATTGGCATTCTCTCCATCAAACCTGGGCATATTATTGGTGCAATTTGCGGGGAGGTCATGGAGGATAGGAGGAAAATCTAGGGGCTTGTATCTATTTGGGATTTTTTCAGGTACAAGAGGTGAAGCAAGAGGATTACAACCATTTAGAGCTTTATCAATAGTAGGAGATAAAGCAAGAGGCTTATGTCTCACTAGGACTTCTATAGGTGCATCTTAGATCTGCACAGGTGTATGAGTATGTACATAATCTACAATTGGGGATCTGATCTCTTGAGGCTCATCAATCAACAGGTGGTCATTGTAATCTTCAGCAATATACTTTTGATCAGGCTTAGAATAAGATAAAACCAAATATGTCTTGAATGCAATTTGAGCTTGAGTACCTGGTCTTTCTAGACTGCCTGGCCATGATTTAGGTTCTTCCTCCGGTGGAGTCTTCGAATTGGAATTGATCTGGAGATTGGAGTCGCCAGGTGAATGATCTTAGCCTTTTTGTGTCTCGTCATTGTCCACCATCAATGATCAGATCTAGAAATTTGAAGTGTACTACTGGAGAAAGTCCCTAGTATGGTCACCATTCTATTAGCACTCTGTAATTTGCCCAAGGCTGTGGAGGCAATCACAAAGGCAACATCAAAACCACTTCGAGTCTTGGATCTAGCCCTCCAAGACTCAGAGAGGGATCTCTTTGTGTGATATATTTTTTTTTGAATAGATATTAGGCTAGCTAATGGGTTCAGAGTTTGGATTTTGAATTGGTAGGGGCAGAGAAAAGGAACCATGGGCAATGGAGTCGCAATCTGAAGCTCAATCAAAAACAAGTTCTACAGACAGCCTTACAGGGCAAGGTAGGAATTCTTGTTGGATTCTTTGAATTTGATTTTGGGTTTAGAGGAGCAAGATGAGAGGACCAAGCAATGGCAAGGCAATCAAGTATCCTTAAATTAACCTTTGAGGAGAAAACATTGACAATTATGTCAAAGCCAGAAACAGAGTGTATGTCTCAACAAATTTTGTTCTTCAAACTTCTTTGCATAATTCAGAGTATGAGTAACTTAATAAATAAAATGGAAACAAATTACAGTGAATGAGGAAAGCATCACCACCAAAAATGACACATAAATCCTGTAGTTGTTGTGACTGTATTATTGAATTGATGAAAATACAGAAAGCTCAGTGAGCTATTTTACAAAAACTAAATCATGGTCCCCTGACTGCTCAACCTCCCTTACAAATTTGAATCACTGAAATTTATAAAAAAGACTCTCCCCAGGCTCAGAAGGTCGTATTCAACCACTTCGGCCAAGAATAGCATAAAATCCCCAAAAATATGGAACTGCAAATTTGGTCGAATTTGCTGAAAATAGGGATACACTCAGTCATTTATTTCTCCCAATTGGTGACACCTGTGAAAAAACCGAAGGAGTTTATTTTATATTATCTTTTCTGGAGAAAACACCTCCTTCAGTTTCTCAAATTTTGTCTCCACCTCATTGAAACAGCTCCCGCAAAATCGGGACTGTAACAGGAAAAACCAGAAATCCGAAAAATGAGGCTAAAAGACAGCTTCTATTATCCTAACTAGTGGCACATTTTCAAAACCTAGGAGAGGGTTTTGTTCTTTATCCCATGATGAACAAAAACATCTTTTATTTTTTTAAATTTCATCTCCATTTTCCCATAATCCGCTTCGCAAGACGAGGTGTCAAACAGACAAAAAATGGGCGGTTTTGAAAAATTGGGGGAAAGTGGTTTTTTTTGGGGAAAGGTGGTATTCTAGACCCCCCCTGAGGTGGTAAGTGGTATTGGGAGGCGGGGGGGTCCAAAATCAACTGGAGGTGACAAGTGTCCATCCCAATACCACTATTCTGGCCCCCCCCCCCCCTCTGTTAAAGTTCGAAAACGGGGGGGGATCCAAATTTTTTTATTAGTGTTGATATATTTTGGGGGGGGATGAGTGCATAAGGTGCGCTTTATGAAAATATTTTAATATATATGTTTTTTTTGTTTGTTTGTTTTGTTTTTTATTTTATTTTATTTATTAAGTTTTTCTTTTTATGTGTTTTATATTTATGCTTTTTAATTTTTGTATTAGTTTCATTTTATTAATGTTTGATTTTATTTATTTATGTGTTTGTTTTAATATTTGTTTTACTACTTTGTTTTAACTATATAGTTCTGTTTTTATTTATGATTTATTTTGTTTTTATGTTTTTTTTGTGTTATATTATATATTTTTTAATTTTTTGTGTTATGTTTATTCTATTTGGTTTTTAATTTTTTATATGCTTTTTATCAAATGCTTTACATTAATTAATGTTTAATGTTGTTTTATTTTAATGTTTAACACTAACCTAAATTAAGCTAAATACTAACTTAATTATTAGTTAATTAATTAATTAATTACTAACAAGATTAACCTAGCTTATTAATCTAACTACATTAATTTAATTAACATTGCTTTATTACACTAATTAACCTTAAAAATTTCCACTAATCATTTATTATTAACCTAATGTTTTTTATCCTCAGTTTGTTTATTTAGGGATGAGTGGCGGGCGAGACATACTCAATGGATCAAAAGGACAAGGGAGTGAGAGTGCAATGGTGGATGAAGGATGCAACATGGTGATCGAGGATTGGGTGAAACAAATGGAGGGGAAAATGGAATCAACTGAGCCATATGTCTTTATTACGGGAGAAATGCCAAATCAACGGTCGAAGAATCGAGTTACCTATGATTATAGGTCCCCAACAATCCACAAGTTCAGTATACCATGGGTCTTGGTATGGATCTAAAGGCTGAGTGACCTTCATACCATTAGATTCAAAGGTCATAGCTTCCTTTTTAATATCAATGAAAACATAGTTTTCATAAGCCCAATCAATTCCTAACAGAGTTGGATATGGATCCTTCTCCCCAATTATTTCAATAACCTCAAAATCAACTACTGTTTTGACACCAACCAAATCTACTTCGACATTCTGTAGCCTTCCTATTGGAAAACCGGAGTATTGATTCACCATACTCAACTAAATAGGAGAATATAATAACTTGGATTTTCCCATTGCTTCCCAAGTCTTCTTTGGAAAGATGTTGACATCAGATTCCAAGTCCAACATAACATTCTTGATCTCATAGTAATTTGTATGGGAATTCAATATGAATTCTTTGTCATTTCTCCTCTTTCTTCTCTACACCCTACTTGATTTCCTTTTTGAGAGGTTAGCAACAATAAAATATCCTATATTTCCTTCAACTCCCAAGGCCACTTTAATTGTATTCCACAACTTCCCAACAAGTTGCTTGTCATCTAATATATCAGAAAATAATTGAAACCAAAGATCAACATCTTTTTGAGACTCACTTGAAGACTCCAACTGAGTAGATGACTCTCTAGTGATCCTTGGTTGATGAAGATTTAACTTGAAACTTGTTTCCACAACTTTAGGAGTTGATGGACCAGACATCTTCCTGAACATCTCTATTGCAATTTTGAAGATTTTTTTTTTCCGTGTAGGATCATACTTAGCATTATCTAGCATAGCCTTTTGAATATTGATGTGAGGAATCTCTGCATAAACACCAATATTTTCTCCTCCTATAGTGATAATATTAATAACAGATCCACCCCCTTCAGCTACAATCCTTGGTTCAAAATTGATCAAATTGGATCCTCTATGTTTGGCATGATATTCCCACTTAATAATCAATTTGGGATAGTCTTTAGTAGGGTGAGTATTATTCCTACAATCTGAACACCAGGGTATTTTTAGTAGTGGAAAATATCTCTTCATATTCCCTTTCTCATCACAATTGTAGCAGTGAATTGGTCCTCTTCCACCAGTTCATCCACCTCTGTATCCACTTACACCTCTTCGACCTCCTCCAAATCCTTGAGGTCCTTCATTCACCGTGAATGCAGATCGATCCAATATATCTGCAAGTGCATTTAGAGCCCAAAATTTATTAGTATTATGAGATGGAGAAACACATAACTTAGAGTACATTGTATTCAAAGCAGGTTTATATTTCTGCAGAATGGGGCAATGTCATGGAGAGTTGTCATGATTTCTACAGATCTCACATTATTCATTAGTCTGGAATCCCTGGTTATTTGGAAAGGCATGATATTGGACAGGCCCATGGAATGGTGTTGTAGCACTAACTTGTGCAACTCCTCCTGACGAGCCCACTAAAAGAGGTGCCATTGGATTACTAGAGGGCCCTGCACCTCACAGTCTTGTACATTCGGTCACCAGGTGACCTTCTGTGTAACAAACTGTACACCAAAATTATGGTCAACGTGTCTTGGGGACGACCAAATATTGAATATTTTCAGTTAATGCAGAGATTTGACCTTGCATTTGTGTAATAATCACATCTTCAGGAGGTATCATAACTTTTAATCTCCCTAGATAGCCTGCCATAGCTTCAATATTCATGGCTTGCTCCAATTATTTTCCCAGATTGGCTATCCTTTGTTGTGTTAGAGGTATACATGTTAAAGGAAGCAATCTCTAAATGAACCACTCCCTTTGATGATATTCATTAATAAGTTTCTCCAGCTTACCTATTGCATCTTTGAATATCTAATTGTATTCCCATGTAGACTTCCCGTGTCTCTACTTAATCTCCTACAACTTGGAAAGTGCTTGTTGTTCTGACTATGATAACCAAAACTTTGCAATAAACTTCTACCTCACTTGAACTAGAGTGAAGGCTTGACCTTGAATCCCTGGCTCAATAGTATTCATGTACCATTTGAGAGCTTGACCTCTTAAATTGGTATGAAACTCAACAAACTTACTTGCATCCGGAGTCCCTCGAGACCTCCAAATGGCCTCACATAGAAACCAATGTTTCTCAACATCCTCATATCCCTTCCCCCAAAACTCGGGGTATCAAGTAAGGATCCTAGAGTTTGTGTTCATAATGATAGGTTTGTAAACCCTACTAAAATGAACTAATGAGATCTGTGTTGCGATATCACAATAGGATTCACTACACTTCCACTACTACTACTACTACCCAATAGAATTTCAAAACTCAAAGAAATAGGAATAACATAAACTATAGAAGTATTTACCATAGATATTACCAAATTTGTTGACATCGTTGGGGGATTAGGTGATTCAGGGCTGGTTCCTTTGCCTCCTGAACATATTTCTTTGATATGTGGGGTATTTTTCTATTGTATTGTTGCATTTACCTCATGATGTAATCCAATATATTTTGGAGTTACATGTTTCGATTCTCCTGAAACTCCCTATGAGGTCTGGGATGATTCTTCTTCCTCAGTGGTGGGATCTATCATTACTTATTCATATACCTCCTCTTAACACTCCGCCTCTTTTATTCTTCCCACAGAATCTTCACGTCTCACACCCCTTCTTTCTTTCAACCATTGACTAGACAGTCTTCCTCATCTATGAAACTTCCACAACCCTTAAAAATTTTCCCTATCACCATCATCTGACCGGATCTATTTCTGGAACTAATCGATCTACTTCATCGTTGTCTTCATCTAGTTCTCCTTCCATTTTTCAACAATGGTAGCCCTCCTCAAAGCTCATTTGTCTCTTTACCTCTTCTCTTTTCGGCCCCCCATATCTCAAAGAAAACTTCTCGGTATATTAACTCATGAACCCTCCCAGGAATCACCTTTCCCTGAGCATAGGTGTTTAAGCTACCATATCAACTGAAGGAAAATGAAACATTCCTTCTTCTACTAGAAAAATCATGATCCGCAAAGGTATTTCCCTAAAAAATATTCCTTTGGATCCTTCTTTGAATACAACTTATGCTTTTGAGAAGGCTTGATGATTCTATGCAACAAACTTAGTAATGTAACCCTCCAAAGTGGTCTACACCCATAAGTCTACATCTCGTGAAATATGGTGATCTAGTCGATAAAGAGCCACTAAAATCTAAATAGTCCAGTTATATTTATTTTTTATTTGATCTTTGTATTATGTGGCTTCTTGCAGTCGAGCTAACCACTAAAATAAATCTTTAGGGAATTTAACCCAGAAGATCTTGTACTGTTCACTAGCTAGCTCCAAATAGAAAACAACATCCTTCGCAACCCTAAAGCTCTTGTTCCGCAAATCGACCTCTTTCCTTATGAAAACATCATACGTCCTTTCCCACTAGTTTTCAACATCATATTTGTAGATATGATGAAGAATCCTCTAGAAACTCCCTCTAAATATCGGTCCTGACAAAAAAAACATTTGTTGGTGCAAAATTGAGACTACAGTTCCCAGTAGTTACCAACAAAAAGTATCGATGTAGTCTAGGAACATTGGCATATTAAACCTTATGCAAGGGAAGGAAATCTCATCCAAAGTGTAGCCAAGAAATTTATGATGAAGGAAGTTATAAAGAGCACACCATCAAATCTACTCCTACCCTACTCAAACCCATAGATTAAATATTAAATTTAATTTGTGACAATAATCAAATATTAACTGGATAAGAAGAAGAAAATATGTAGTGGAAACACAAATCCATTCATAATAGAGACAAATGACCATAAAATAACTTTTTAGGGCCCCAAATCACACCATTTCATTAACTTGCAACAATACAAATATGTCATACACTCAGATCTAAAAGAGTGTTTCCCAAAGTATGCATATCTTCATTAGATTGTCTCACGTAGCGAGATATAACTCCTCGTGACTCATTACAGACTTGAAACCTACCATAGATGCAAAAATAGTACCCACAAAGACTACTACAATACCCGACCATGATAACAACAAAAATAACCCAAACCACCAGTAACGACACCCAACAGTCATGATAGTATCATTAACCATTTCCCTTTACATTTCCTTTTTATTTATACTTTTGCACCTTTGACAAAGTCACTTGACTAAATCAAATTCTCTCTTCTTCACTTCATGCATTCCTTTCTTTTTTTCCCATGGTATTGTGTCTTCCTCCATCTTCTAGACTTCCACTTGGCATGTGATGGATTTGATTGTTTCCGCTGCTTCTAGACTTCCAGCTAGTGAACGATGCTTTATTAGAACTGAGTTTTTTTCAAAATGAAGGGCCCAACAATGGAGACTATGATAAACTTGAGAATTGAAGTGCAAAGTTACAGTGCGGAAAATGAGAATATGATGAAAGAACATAACCAAATAAATTCTCAGATGATGCAAATCCTAAGTTAGTTGTAGAGATAGGTGAAGAATGGATCATGTCCAAGACATGAGGAAGTAGGAAGACATTATGTAAGGAGGGGTAGTTACAAAAGATATAGTCACTCAATAAGTGTTAGTAGGACTCAGAGACATTTGTCACCTACTCACTCAACTAGAAAATATTATGCATCTGAAGAATCAAGGAGAATTCTAGAAGTATATGTTGTTAGTCATCAAAGAAGAATATACAACTTTGAAAACTTATGGGGAGAGCTCAAGAAGATAATGACACCATCCTTTGATGTGAAAGAAAATATGGAGATGATGTTGAAGCTTGGTTGCTTGAGATCAGAACGTATTTTCAATTGCACAACTAATCAACTAACCTAGAAGCCAAGATTTCCACATATCATTTTTGTGGGAAAGATACTCTACGGTGGAATCAACTGAAGCAATTTGAACTCAATGATGAGAGTAAGATCAACTAGAAGCACTTCAAGAGATATTTTCAGAAGGAATACCTTTCTAAGCACTTTTATGACAAAAAGATGCAAGATTTATTTGAACTCCAATTGAGGAGAATGACCATGGGAGAATATGAAATAAATTTCTTTGGATTGCTGAGATATGTGGGGTTTATTAAGGATGATAAGGTGAAAATACAAAGGTTTTTGAGCATACTGTCTTCTTTATATAAATATAAAATTCAATATGATGAACCTAGAACCTTGACATAAAACAATAGAAAGTCTAAGTACTTATATGAGAAAAGAAAAGGAAAATATTCTTTTAAAAAGTCTTGGAAAGATAAGAAGAAGGATAAATTTTATGAGATGAGGCAGGGATTCAAACCTCCTTTCAATAGAAACAACCCTAGAAGAAATAAAAAAAAATCAGCCTACTAAGAATGAATTTGAGAAGGAAGACTCCTTGGGAAAAAAGGGAATACCACCTATAAAATGTTGGGGGATGTAAAGAAGACCACATGTACAAGGGTCACCCTCACAGATGAGTAAAAATGAGGACACTCAACAACATCCAAGAAGATACTATTGTCGAGGACATGTAAAATAAGATTCCCAAGATATATGCAACCCTGGAAGATCGACAAACATAACATAAGTCCCATATGATTCAAGTAGAAGGTAAGATCATCAATTATCCTGTTGTTATTTTAATTGATTCAGGAGAAATCCATAGCTACATGGATCCTAAAATAGTGGATAGGTTTCATTTGAAAAAGGACAAACTTGAAAGACCTTGGTCGCTTTATCTAGCCACTAGAACTAAAAGGAAGATCAATGAGACTATTAGATATTGTTCGATAAATATGAAAGGGATAATTACCAATGTTAATTTTAACATCATATAATTGAGATCTTATGATATCCTAATTGGAATGGATTGGTTGGACAAGCACCATGGTATCCTAGATTTCTACAATAAAACATTTACATGTCTTGTTGTTGAAGGAAAGCAGAGCACTGTGAAGGGAATTCCAAGACCCATTTCTATAAGGGAGATTTCATCCTTACAACTGAAGATATGTTTCAGGAAAGGATTTCAATTGTATGTAACTCATGTGGAGGGACTACGTAAGTTTGAAGAGACAAACCTTGAATATTTTATGGTATTACAAGAGTTTCAAGATATATTCCAAGAGATACTAGGGTTTCCACTAAAAAGGGAGATATATTTCTCTATTTATTTAGTGCCTATAACTACCTTAGTATCAAAGAATCTTTACATATTGAGTACATTAGAATTAAAATAATTTCAAATGAAGGTGGAAGAATTGTTGAATGAGGGGTACATACGCCCAAGTGTTTCACCTTGGGAAGTACCAATACTCTTTGTGAAAAAGAAACATGGAACGTTGAGGCTATGTATTGATTTTAGACATCTGAGAAAAGACATTATAAATAACAAGTAACTTTTGCCAAGGATTGATGACCTCTTTGACCAACTAAGAGGAGAAAATATATTTTCAAAGACATAATTGAGATCAAGATATCACAAGGTGAGAATCAAGGAAGAAGACATCAATAAGACAACTTTTAGAACTAGGTATTAGAATTATGAATTTGTAGTGGTGTCATTTGGATTGACCATTGAACCAACTATCTTTATGTGATTGATGAATGGAATATTCAGAAATTATCTGGATAAGTTTGTCATTATGTTCTTGGATGACATACTTATTTATTCCAAGTCGGAGGAAGAACATGAGCATCACCCCTGAGGTTAGTGCTACAAGTGTTGAGGGGACATCAACTCTATGCCAAGCTAAGTAAGTGCTCTTTTTACCAAGAGAAGATCCATTATTTGGGGCACATTATTTCAGAGGAAGGTATAGAAGTAGATCCAGAGAATATTGAATCCATTAGGGGATGGCCTACACCGAGGAATGTTTCAAAAGTCATATCTTTCATGGGATTGGTTGGATAATACAGGAGATTTATAGCAAGATTTTCGAATATTTCTCATCCCATCACTTCTTTAAAAAAGAAGGGAATTAATTTTGAATGGACAATAGAATATGAAGAAAATTTTAATTTTTTTAAAGAACTACTTACCAATGCACCTATATTGAATATTGTTGACCTGAATGAGAATTTTGTGGTATGTACATATGCGTGAAAAGAAATATTCAATGGAGTCCTCACTCATAATGGACATGTCATCGCTTATGAGTCTAGGAATTTTAAGGAACATGAGAGGAATTGTGCCACACATGATTTAGAGCTTGTTTCCATAATTCATGCAATGAGGATGTGGAGGAATTATTTAATGGGGAAGAAACTCGAATTGAGGACAGACCATAATAGGCTGAAATATATTTTTGAACAACCAAATTTAAACACCAAGCAGAGAAGATGGCTATAATTTTTAAGTGAGTATGACTTTGACATCAATCATATCAAAGGAAAAGAGAATAAACTTGTCGATGCACTCATTAGAAGAGTACATCTCATGCATGATAAAACCATTAGTATTCATCAGACAATTTTAAGGAACATAATTATAGATGTTACTATTATAGATACACATTACCTATAGGTAAAACAAAGCTTACAACATGAAGGTGAACAACACAAATTTAAGGAATATAGGATGGGAAAAGATGCAACCCTTATGAATAAGAATAGAATTTATGTTCATGATTCCGAAGAACTCAGTAATTTGATATTAAAGGAAATGCATGGTGTTCCATATGCTAGACATCTCGGTTATTAGAAAAAAATCACAACATTAAGAAGCTAATACTTTTGGCCAGAAATGAAGAAGGATGTTGTTGATTACATTGTCAGATGTATGGAATGTCAAAGAGTAAAAGATGAACATAGACACCCAACAGGTTTACTACAACATTGCAAATTCTAGAGAGTAAATGGGAAGTGATAACCATTGATTTTATTATTCCTTGGACAAGGAGGCAACATGATTCAACAATGGAAGTGGTGGATAACTTGACCAAGGCTAATCATTTTGTTCTAGTGAATATGACTCATACAATAACTAATATAGAAGAAATTTATATGAAGGAGATTCATCGATTGCATGGAATACCTAAGAAAATTTTAGTACACCATACCATCCACAGTCAGATGGGCAAAGAGAGAGAGAGAGTCAACCAAGTCAGAAGACATGTTGAGGATGTATGTGATGGATAAACCATCCAAGTGGAAAGATTACTTGCATTTGGTTGAGTTTTCTTACAATAATGGGTATCAAGATTCGTTGAAAATGAGCCCATTTAAAGTTTTGTATGGTAGAAGGTGAAACACTCTAGTGAGTTGGGACAACCCAAAAACAAAGTGGTACTTGGGTCATAATTGTTCAAGATATGGAAGACTAGACTATCAAGATTAAGAAAATTTTTAAAGAAACAAAAACTAGAGAAGAGAGTTATGCAGATAGAAACATGAAAACTAGAGAATTTAAAGTGGGAGAGCATGTACTTTTGAAAGTGAAGCCCAAGAATATATAATTGAAGTTGGGAAGCTATACTAGACTAACAAATAGATTTTGTGTTCCATTTGAGATATTGGATAGAATAGATCCATTTGCATACATGCTTGTACTGTCTGCTTCCATGAATGTGAATAATGTATTTCATGTCTCCTTGTTGAAGAAATATGTGCATTATCCTAACCATGTTATTGATTGAAATTTGATTCAGGTGGAACCAAAGGGAGACCTTTAGGTCCAGTGAGTGCGCATATTGGAAAGAAAAGTCAAAGTGCTCTGGAGTTGAGTCATAGGATTGGGAAAGGTTCAGTGGAATTGTTATGATCTTGAATATGCTACTTGGGAGCATGAGGATGCCATGCGGGAAGAACACCCACAAATTTTTGAAGACTTTTGAAATTTCGATTTCTGTTTTGTATATGCACCGAGGACAGTGCCAAAATAAGGCGGAGGGGAATGCAATACCCTAGTTTTGAGTCCCTAGATTAATACTGTAGTTTTTTATTTGATGAAAGGATGGAGTGCCTGAATATTGAAAATGGGTTGGAATGCCTAGGAAATGTAATACTTTGAACATTTTAATAATAAAATAGGTCGCTAGCTACAAGACAACAAAGGACATGAGTTATAGGGGGATATGATTCCATGAGAGATGGGGGCAGAGGGGCTAAGAAGTTTATTAATTATTTTATTTACCCACGTTTGTGTTGGTGGGAGAATGAGGGGTCACGTGAATCTCTTGGGGATACCATGTTGTGCCTTGGGTGTCCTTGCTATTTAAGCCTTTCCTATGGGTTGTTTGGGGGTTACACTCCATTATGGTTACACTCCATTATTGTTACTTCATTGTTGTTGTTTCCTTGGTTGCTTGATGGTTGTGAAATCCATTGTTACTGCACTCTGGGTTATTCATCCCTTGTTCATTCTTGGACTATTTTTGGGAAGGGGAAATGAGTTGCTAGTGGTAGTGAGCCATGACTAGTGGTTGTGGTAACCATTGGTGTTTCCAACAGAGAATTGATGCCTATATGCATGAGATGCATTGGCATGCTGATAAAACTTGTTCATAGTTGTGAATCCTCAGAGTTTCATCATTGATATTTCTTGACCATAAGTACTGGAGCCCTGGAAAGAGGTGGAAAACCTAAGGGAATACATGGAAATGAAGGGGGTTAATTTTATTTGGGTTGTGCATGTTGAAGGGGAAGAGAGGTGGTAAAATGGGATTTGTTGTGTGATTGAGAAAATGTGAGAGATTAATAGGGGAAACAAAGAGTCGGACCGGGACCTATCCTTGTGGATTCATAGCCCTGGCTCGAGGGTGACCTGTTGTTGATATCCATAACAATAGTGTTGAAGGTTGGGTGGAATGTCTGACATATGAAACCAGTTGGTTTTATTATTGAAATGTAAGTTCTTTGTCATTGTTTCTCTATGTTGTTATTTAATTCAGCGATGCAATTAGTTTAATCTCAATGACAATTTTATGTTATGCCTATTGTCGTTAATTATTGTGTGTGGTTGGTTATTTTAAATATTCATTGTCATGCATGGTTTCTTTATTAACTACGTGTACGCTATCATGTATATTTATTCATAAAACTGGAATAAGAAATTTGAATTTTCCCAGGGAGGCGAGTTCTTGAAGTACCCAGGTTGTGGGTATGTTGCAGATTTGGTTTTAGAGCTAGACTAGAGACAATATTTCTTACAGTGTGTTAAATAGTGGTATCAAAGTAGTTTTGCAGTGATGCGTCTCAGTCTGGGTGTTGGGGTGCGTAGCAGAGTTGCATCACAACGTGTTTGAAGTGACACACTTTGATTTGGGTGGTTGGAGTGTCTTACAAGCATTCAATCATTCATCTTTGGAGACCAAGAAATACATAAAGGAGTATGAGAAGGAAAAAAACCAACTCTATTGTCTTTGAAATAAAAGTTTCTCGGGTTGCACTATGATGTCATTGGTCTGCACGAATAACAAAAGAAAACAATTAATTCTTTGTAAAATAAAATATATTGTCGCGATCAAGGTAACTGATCCAGGTGGATATTGGTGGCCACCCACCTATTCCAACTGGCTCCTCATGTCATTTTTTTTTAGCACGTCTTTCTGTACTGCTTTATAATTGTGAGTTCTACACTTTTGGGGCTGTCTAAAGCCTCACACATTCTCCAGGTAGATACAGGTGGCCTCTCTCCTAATCTAATTGGCTTATTTTGTATGTTTTCATGTCAACACATCTTGTTGTAATTTCAACACTATTTTGGGGCCCTAAACATTGTTTTTTTGGCTCGCCATAGTCATACTATAGACAGAGTTAGAGTTTGATGGCAGAATGTGTATTTCTCTAAAATACCTTTCCAACAAGCTATCACGCGCCTAAAACGGAGGTCATATGAAAAATTTATGACCCTAGGAAGTTGAGGTACCAAATTACACCAACTTACCCATAGGGCCCTCATGAATTTTGGCGTTTCACCTTCTAGGGTTAGGTTTTTGGATGTCTAGGGTTTTGGAATTCATGAGTAATGTTGGCGACGGAAGTCACTCCTAGATTGCTAGCAGGAGCAGAGCCCGACGCCCATCAGTTTTATGTCATGGTTGTTTGTATATGGGTGATCGAATGGAGGGAAACTCAAAACAATAGCGTTCCAACTCTGAAACTAGGCCAGGTATGCATGAGCAAGTGAGGTCTTGCGTAAATTTCAGACAGTGCATTGTAGTAAAGGGTGAACAGGCAGAAGACTTATACAAGAGAAAAGTGGAGGTCTGTTATAAAAAGCAGGTTTCTAATAGACTGAGGAGGAAGACGTCCAAATGCAATATCATCTTACATTCAAATGAAAAAGCCAGAGAATGCAGTAATGCAACAATAAATATTTTATCGTATCATAATCGCAATAAATCACACGAATCAGTCAATCACGAATCCTCTTAGCATGAGACAGAAATTAGATGGAGTAAGAAGAATTGTTTGTCATAAAACAAGAAATCTCATATACAGATGCATAAGATGAAAGATATAATAGAAGCTAAAACATTATATTAGGGAGCTCTGCTCAACCATCGATCCTTTACAAAATGGAAAAAATGCCTACATATAGCCAAAACAAAACAACAATAGAGGAAACGAGAAGCTTCATTAAAAACTTTGCGTCTGAATGTCTTTTGACAGTCTGCGCATGCAGACTCTGGATGATCGTGCACTTATGATAGATGCAATGGGACTCCTGACTGTCCTGCAGTGGTTTGACAGACGCAATCTCCGTCAGGAAGGACTATCAGTCTGCTTGTACGCTTTGTCCTTTCCTGGCCTTCTATTTATGGAAGAAGACGACGTTCAACCACCTTCACGACAATAATAACTGCTTCCTTGGGATTGGGAATAGCCTCAGTCAACTCTGCCCTCTGGGACATGGAAGACCCCTCGCGCTGTCACCTGGAATAGTTGGATAGTTTGATGGATAAGGCATGGAGGAACTGGCACGCTTGACATGGAAGGGGAAAGGGAGGTGATGGCATCAACAGTATGAGGGTGAGATGAGAGGTGATGAGGTGGTAGAAGATAAGAGGGTCTAAGGATGGGTGTGGTAGTGAAAGGCTATCATGGAAGGGAGCGGGACACATGGCAGGAGGCGAGGAGGCTCGAAAGGTGAGTGGATGATGAGATGGAGGGGAGGGACCACATGGACCAGAAGAGGGAAAGTGGACATATGTAAGAGGATGAGGAAGGGCTAAAGGGAGCGAGCCTTATCGCATGGCCAGGAGGAGAACAGATGGCAAGGGGAAGGATGGTACAAAAGATGACACGACAGGAAAGGGTCACACATTGGTTAAACGCCGAAATATAGAAGGCTCTAGAATACAATGTGTGCCGCTGATCTGGGCGCTCTAATCACAGCCGTTGAAGATATGCGTCCCCAATTCTGGAACCCCCCCCTCAAAGTAAAGGTAGAAAGGCGAGGGGGGTCCAGAATCACCTTGCGCGCTGTTGATCCAGGTGCTCTAATCGCAGCTGTCCAAATCTGATTTCTATTTAAACACAACTGCATTTTCATCCCGAACTTAGGACAAGTGGGTTTTTAACCCATTCCTTTGCATTTTATCTCCCTTTAAGTCTAATGCGCCCGAGTTTCATTGATGGATGGATAGATGAGAGGACCTCGGTGCTTCCAACGTGAAAAGCCCGAATGGCCCCACTCATGGCTCAGCTATTACGCCGCGTGTCCTCCATTACTAGGCTCGCTTGACATGACCAGGTGCTAGGACCATAGGCTTAGCTTTAAAGGAGCTTATTGGCATTTCGAGGTTTGGGGTTTCGAGATCTGAGATGATGAGGGACCTTTACCCTTTGAATTCCCAAATGCCGATATGCCGACGTGACTAGATCTTGCACCACGCATCACTGGATTAGACGACCCAGATTTAGTCTTGAAATATTGGTTCTTTCTTTGAAACTATATATTGGTTAACTTGGTAGCCCCGATATCCCGATGACCGTTGATCTGTTCTTATGGATGAATCCGGGCTGTTGACAACGTAATTTCACCCGCTCATTTGATTGGAAGCCGTGAAATGAGATTTTTCCATGCTGCGCTTGGGCGCTTCTCGTGTAACTTGCAGACCCGAATGCTCTCGAGCCCAAGACAAGAATTATCGCTAACATTGGGCTCCATGGGGGATAGAGTCATCCCTGTGATTCTCTAAGAACTCATTCTACAGTTTCAGTTCCTTGCTGTTGGGCTATGGAGTCATGCTCAAAACAACCCACTGCTGAAAATACAGGCCGAAAAATAAAAGTAACAAAATAAAGCTACATGCCCAAAGGAGCTTATTTATATACAGTCCTAATGCTAATAAAATATTTTACATGGGCTAGGTGAAAGAGAAATTCCACCATAGCCATTCAAGCATCTTCCTGGATAGAAGCTCCTTCCTTCTGTCGATGATCACCAGCAGATAGTGTATCCGTGACAACAGAATGGATACACTCTCCAACTTCTCCTCATAGTCTGGAGTTGAGATGAAATAGGGTGGCTCTAAAGCATAAGGGAAATGCCACTCCATGTATTCGTTGACAGGGTCATCAAATGAGTGGCCAATTCCAGGAAATTGGTGACAGACAACCTCTTCTGCTACACAATTGTTCACCTGCGGCTGAATATCTCTGATAAGCATAGGTGGGTGAATAACTGAAATGGGCTTGCTGCTCTTGGGCGGTGGTTGCTCGCTGACTGGCTCTATGCATTCTGTAAACTGCATCTTCAACTTCTCCTCTAGTTCTTCTGGTGCCTCTTCTTGGCTCTCCCAAGGGTCAGAGTCATAATCATCATAGATAGGACCTATGGGAAATCTCTGCTTTTCAATTTGTTTCTCAGGGGGGTTGATTTCCTCGCATTGTCATTCATTTGTGAATAGAGGAGAAGGCTCTACAGTCTTCTCTTGGAAGTTCTGGGTGTCCAGCTCAGAACCTGATTCATAGCTGTCATACACGGGCTGGCTGCTACCTAGGTCATCAATCTGTGATGTGGGGCTCTGCTTCTCCTCAACTGAATAGTCATTAAAGATGGGTGAGCATCAAACTTCTTCATATTGAAAAAAAGGAACGATCTCCAGATCCTCCTTTTCAATCCCAAATGTAAATACATCATGGGAAATCTCATGAAGAAAAAGAGAACAGTCCTCTTCCCCAATGGATTCTTTCTTTAAATCTGAGATAGTAGGCTCCTTAGGTGTATAAACTAATGTCTTTATGGCTATGAAATCTTCAATATCCTCTTCAAAAGATCCACCAAGAACGTATGCCTCAAGGACTGGAAAATCCTCCCCATTGTCCTTAGATTTTAACCTTGCATGTTGGGCAATGAGAGATATCGCCCGCTCCATTAGTTCACTCAGAGAAACTTCCTCCCCTAGTCTTCTATCCTTACAGCCCTCATCATCACATCCTTCATCAGACATGATCATATCTGGGAGGATTTCTTCTTCTTGGCTCTCCCATGGGTCAAATTCATAATGACCATAAACAGGACCCGTGGGAAAGATTTTTTCGTAATCGCCCTCAATAGAGCTGCTAAGGGCCTCTGCTTCAAAAGATGGGAAATCCTCAATTCATTGTTCAAATTCCCACCTGTCAAGTCTGGCATTGATAGATTTTATCAACTCCATAACTTCACCCGAAACAGATGGATGGGGAGGAGAAAGGACTGATTCCTGATTCAGGTCATCAGGATCATCCTCATAGTCTTCATAAAAGACGGCTTTATCTATACATTTGTTGTAGTATACCTCACAAGAGTTATGAAAAATCAACTCAGAGGGATACAACTTCTGACAGTGGGTAGTGAAAGCTGCATGAAATTCTATGAGTGAAGAAATGCTAGCAGGGGTAAAGAATGATACCATTTATGAGCATCCCCTGCTAACGAGAACATGAACATTTTCAATAATACATCCTCATGCTGTATCTCCCACTGATGCATGAGTTCATGAAACTCCCAGAGATGATGAGCAGGGTTGTCCTCTTCACGTTCTCTAAATCTAGGCAAATAATCGCTCCATTCATCCGGAGAAGGGACATCATTAGGAAAACCAGGAATAGTAGAAAAATTAAAAGGAGCAAACCTTCAAGCCAAGATTTTCTCCATATCAAACCAGTGGAGTCGCCAATTGATCCTCGAATCATGGAGTCGCCAAGTGAAAAATGGGCAGCTTCGAATGTGTCTGGTCTTTGTTCACCATCAAAGTCCAGATCGTAACGTTGTCGTTACCCAAGGGAACTTCTCAAGCTGAGAAAGTAGCTGCTGAAACCTTCTCGAGAAAGATCCTTGGGGTTAGCTTTCAAGTGTGCTAAAAATAGCTACAACTGAGACAGTGAAGTGGAAAAGTTGGAGTCGCCACAGTGGAGTCGTCAGGTGCAAAGTAGCAATATTTAAGGGATCTGATGTCTAATGCACCTTCAAAATCAATGGCTCAATGTTGTTCTGCCCAGGGAAAATCTTCAACTTCGTCCCCGGCAATGGTGCCAGAAATGTTGGCGACGGAAGTCACTCCTGGATTGCTAGCAGGAACAGAGCCTGACACCCATCATTTTTATGTCACGGTTGTTTGTAGATGGGTGATCGAATGGAGGGAAACTCAAAACAATAGCATTCCAACTCTGAAACCAGGCCAGGTATGCATGAGCAAGTGAGGTCTTGCGTAAATTTCAGACAGTGCATTGTAGTAAAGGGTGAACAGGCGGAAGACTTATACAAGAGAAAAACGGAGGTCTATTATAAATAGAAGGTTTCTAACAGACTGAGGAAGAAGATGTTCAAATGTAATATCATCTTACATTCAAATGCAAAAGCCAGAGAATGCAACAATGCAACAATAAATATTTTATCGTATCATAACTGCAATAAATCGCACGAATCAGTCAATCATGAATCCTCTTAGCATGAGACGGAAATTAGATGGAGTAAGAAGAATTGTCTATCATAAAAAAAGAAGTCTCATATACATATGCATAAGCTGAAAGCTAGAATAGAAGCTAAAACATTACAGTAGGGAGCTCTGTTCAACCATCGATCCTTTACAAAATGGAAAAAATGCCTACATATAGCCAAAACAAAACAACAACAATGGAAACGAGAAGCTGCATTAAAAACTTTGCATCTGCATGTCTTCTGACAGTCTGCGCATGCAGACTTTGAATGATCATGCACTTATGACAAATGCAATGGGACTCTTGACTGTCCTGTAGTGGTTTGACAGACGCAATCTCCGTTAGGAAGGACTATCAGTCTGCTTGTATGCTTGGTCCTTTCCTGGCCTTCTATTTATGGAAGAAGATGACGTTCAACCACCTTCATGGCAATAATAACTGCTTCCTTGGGATTGGGAATGGCCTCAGTCAACTCTTCCCTCTGGGACATGGAAGACCCCTCGCGCTGCCACCTGGAACAATTGGACAGTCTGATGGATAAGGCATGGAGGAACTGGCACGCTTGATGTGGAAGGGGAAAGGGAGGTGATGGCGTCAACACTGTGAGGGTGATATGAGAGGTGATGAGGTGGTAGAAGATAAGAGGGTCTAAGGATGGGTGCGGTAGCGAAAGGCTGTCATGGAAGGGAGCGGGACACATGGCAGGGGACGAGGAGGCTCAGAAGGTGAGTGGATGATGAGATGGGGGGAGGGACCACATGGACCAGAAGAGGGAAGGTGGATAGATGTTGGAGGATGAGGAAGGGCTAAAGGGAGCGAGCCTCATCGCACGACCAGGAGGAGAACAGATGGCAAGGGGAAGGATGGTACAAAATATAACACGAAAGGAAAGGGTCCCACATTGGTTAAACACAGAAAGACAGAAGGCTCCAGAATACAATGTGCATCGCCGATCCGGGCACTCTAATCACAGTCGTCAGAGAGATGCATCCCCGATTCTGGACCCCCTCCCTCTTCTTAAAGGTAGAAAGGTGGGGGGGGGGGGGTCTGGAATCACCTTGCGCACCGTTGATACAGGCGCTCTAATCGTAGCCATCCAGATCTGATTTCTATTAAAACACATACGCATTTTCATCCCGAACTTAGGACAAGTGGGTTTTTAACCCATTCCTTTGCATTTTACCTCCCTTTAAGTCCAATGCGGCTGAGTTTCATCAATGGATGGATGGATGAGAGGACCTCGGTGCTTCCAATGTGAAAATACCAAATGGCCCCACTCGTGGCTCAGCTATTGCGCCGCGTGTCCTCCATTACCAGGCTCGCTTGAAATAACCAGGTTCTAGGACCATAGGCTTAGCTTCAAAGGTGCTTATCGGTGTTTCAAGGTTTGGGGTTTCGAGATGTGAGATGACGAGGGACATTTACCCTTTGAATTCCCAAATGCCGATATGCTAACGTGACTAGATCTTGCGCCATGTGTCACTAGATTAGATGACCCAGATTTAGTCTTGAAATATAGGTGCTTTCTTTGAAACTATATATCGGTTAACTTGGTAGCCCCGATATCCCAATGACCACTGATCTATTCTTATGGATGAATCCAGGCCTTTGACAACGTAATTTCACCCACTCATTTGATTGGAAGCTGTAAAACGAGATTTTTCCATGCTGCGCTCGGGCGCTTCTCGTGTAACTTGCAGACCCGAATGCTCTCGAGCCTAAGACAAGAATTATCGCTAACAAGTAATATGAAAATGGAATATGGAGCCTCATTGTAATCCATTCCACTCAGAAGGATGTGCATAGCAGCCACATCTCTTCTCAGAGATAACTACCACCATTCGAGCAAGTTTCAGTTCTGTAGTTTTACAGTTTCAACCTATTTCCGTATTTAATAGAAGATATTGTTCACTGGATATTTGTGTCATTCTACCTATCTCTGTGTTTATTGTATTCATTCTATTAATCAATTCGTTCCACTCCTAAATCCAGATCAGTGGTATCAAAGAAGTCTAATCTTCATTTATTTTTCTTCATGCATGTCCCCAACAAGGTCTGGGTACAAGAAGTTGGTACTTGAACCCATCAATCCATTACTAGATCAGCTACGCTGAGCCCGAAAACAACCCATGGGAGACAAAAAGAAATATGATGGAGCATGAGATCCTATTAAAATGTTGCTCGAGGAATCCCTCACGTGACAAAGGAACAAAATGATGGACAACTTCGCGCAGATCCTTTGACGACTACCCATGGGAGAAGCATCTTCATCAAGCAGCCATGCAACTCCCTCAAGGTACATGTAAATTTTGATATTCCATTATTTGAAGGACTGATAGATGCATATGCTTTAGATAAATGGTTGAATCTTCTCGAAGGATATTTTTCGGTCCACAATTTTTCTGATAGGGAAAAGATCACTTTTTCACTCCTCAAGGCCGTTCCCCATGTGAAAGCTGGTGGGATACTTACTTTGAGCAAAGGGCTGTGGAGGAATATACAATTTTTTGTGGTGGCCCTTACATGGGATTCTTTCCGAGACACCATTAAAGAACAATACTACCCTGTTGGAAGCTACAAGGACCAGTACACCAGATGGACCACCCTACGTCAAGAAAGGGACCAGACAATACTGGACTTCACCAATATTTTCCATACCCTACACACCAAATTGGGTATCAAATATTATGAGTGTCATCCGGTGCTCAAATACTGTAGCTATTTTCATCAATACATTCAAACATAAATGGAGTTCCTGGACATCGCCTCATTGGGCACAAATTATAGATACACTATGAATATTGATCATAAATTTAAGCAGAAACAACGAGAGTTTGGATCTGCAAACCCCTCATAGCCAAAGTAGGGAAAAGGAAACCTGAACCCACACAAAAAAGGACCAAGTCAATATGGCCTCCCTCAAGACAATCTGTCCAAGCTGCAATACAAGAAGAGCAATGAAAAGACGAAGAAGGACATGGGAAAATGGTGTGAGTGAGTACCATAAAAGTCCTTAGCACAACACCGACAAATGCCTCTCCAAGAAGTTCCTCATGGTCGAGTTGAAGGCTTCCGAGTTAGAGGTCGATTCTGATTACGAGTCAAATCATGAAGGAGGGAAGCGAATTATCGATGATGAACTGAAGGCCATGGTCGCTACCACCAAATTCTGGCAAAGTGAACCAAAAGAACCAGAGGAAGGGGAACACCTCTTTCAATCACATATATGGATCAAGGGGGCTCCAATTCATTTCATTATTGAAAACGATAGTTAGAAGAACCTGATTTTAGCAGAGGTTGTCAAGCACCTAGACCTGCCAATGAAACTGCACCCACAACCCTACACCATCGGTTGGCTTCGTCAAGGAAGAGATCTACACGTCAACCAACAATGTCGCCTGCCCTATGGCATCAAGCCTTTCAAAGATGAGGTACTATGTGGTATTGCTCCCCTTGAATTTTGTGATGTTATTTTAGGACAACCATATTTGTGGAAGCGTCATGTTCTGTATGAATCTAGACCCCACATTGTTATTATTACTTTGGGTAGACAATTGTACAGGATCCCAGAGGTGGCACCGCCTACTTCTATTTCTTTAATATTTTCTAAGCAATGCAATAAGGTCATTTCAAAGACCAGGAAGTTCATCTTCTTTGTGATATGTTATCACAGTAAGCAGAAGGTTTCCACCACATCCGTGGCCTCTACACAACACCTCTCTTTGCAGTAGAAGCAAATGGAGGGGATCGTGGAAGAATACGTAGACATCTTCGCCTCACCTACAAGGCTACCGACACACTCCCAAGTCAAGCATCCCATTGATCTGACCTCTGATGCACTTCTACCTAATGGGCCAGTCTATCAGCACTCGCTAATGGAGAATGGCGAAATCATGCATTAGATACAAGAGCTTCTTCAAAAGGGGCACATCAGACCCAACTCCTACCCTTGTGGAAGCCTGATTGTACTAGTGCAGAAGAAGGATGGGACTTGGTGAATCTACATTGATTACATAGCCTTAAACAAAATCACAGGTAGGAATCGCTACCCCATTCCTAGGATTGATGACCTTCTTGACCAACTCAAGGGGGAAAAGTTCTTCAACAATATTGACTTGAATTCTGGCTACCACCAGGTTCCCATCGAACCAACTGATGTCTGGAAGACAACCTTCAAGTCTAAAGAAGGTCTCTACGAATGGCTAGTCATGCACTTTGGCTTAACAAATGCACCAATGACTTTCATGAGGTTGATGGATGATGTATTGATACCCTTCACCAACTCCTTTGTGGTAGTATATTTGGATGACATCCTCATCTTCAACAAAACATGGGAGGAGCACATGCGACATATTCAATAGGTTTTGAGCACTCTACAACAACACAAGATTTATGCCAACTTAGAAAAATGCTCTTTTGGCATGAGCAAGGTCCAATAACTGGGCTACATTGTTGATGAGCATGGGGTACATGTTGATCCAATGAATATCCATGTCATCCGTGACTAGCTAGCATCGACCACACTGACCGAGCTTCAAATCTTCTTGGGTCTAGCCAATTTCTACTAACGATTCGTGTTGGGATTCTCCCATATTGAATAGGCCCTCAACCAGGTGACCAAGGGTAGTGGTAGGGCCAAGTTCATATGGGGGAAGGAGCAACAATGAGCATTCGATGATCTAAAACATCGCGTATGCTAAATTCCAATACTCTCCTTGTCTGATCTGCAACACCCATTCAAGATTGAGACTGATGCATCTGACTATGTTGTGGGTGTAGTTCTCAGTCAACACGGGCATCCTATGGCATACCATAGTGAGACACTCTCTGATACTATCTGAAATACTCCACCTATGACAAGGAAATGTATTCCATTGTATAAGCCTATCGTCAATGGAAACATTACATCCTAGGGAAAGAGACAATCATACACACTGATCACAAGCCTCTGCCATTCATACATACACAGGGGAAATTGCAAAACAATCTCCATCAGAAGTGGTCCACCTACCAGCAGTAGTTCCATCTCAACATCAAGTATAAGACATGTATTTCCAATCATGTCGATGACTGATTCAGTCGGCGTCTAGTGGTTGCACTCACCACTATGCTCTAGTCCTATGGACATGAAGCATCAGAGTGGCCCCAACTTTATCGGCAAGATCCGGACTTCGCCACCACATATAAGCTCTTGGGTACATGTGCCACTGTCACTAATTTTCACATTCAAGACAGACTCTTATGCCACCTAGGCCATCTCTGTGTTCCTACAAGAGATCGTGCAAAGTTGATTTGGGAAGCCCACTACAGTAGGGTGGCAAGACATTTTGGCATAGAGAAAACTGTGGTCATTCTTCATAAACATTTTTATTGGCCAAAAATTCGACAGGACGTCAGCAAGTATATCATATCTTGCATTGCATGTGCCATTTCCAATCCAACCATCAAGAAGAAAGGCTTATACACCCCTCTTCCTATTCCCAAGAAGCCATGGGAATCCATCTCAATGGATTACATGTCTGGTTTGTCATCCACCAGGCATGAGAATGACTGTGTGTTTGTGGTCGTTGATCGATTTTCGAAGATGGCCATCCTCACATATTGTAAGAAGAATGTCACAACGACAGAGACTCCCAAGCTATTCTTCGAACGAGTTTGGGTCCACTTTGGGATACCACAGACCATCATCTTCAACCGAGACAACAGGTTCCTCAACACCTTTTGGTCGAGTCTCTGGTATCTTTTGGACACCAATCTCACAAAATCCACTTCTTTCTACCCCAACACCGATGGAAAAATCGAGGTCGTCAATCGGATGCTTGTGCACATACTGAGCATGTACAATTCTAAGCATACTCATACATGGGATGAGAGTCTTCCATATGTCCAACACAACTACAACATGGCTCTCCATAGTTCCACTAGCCATAGCCCATTTCAAGTGGGTCTAGGATTCCAACCCTTGGGACCCATTAATGTTGCACTTCCCTTTGCCACCGCACAGATAGACTCTTCCCCTGATTAGTCTATGATCGACAAAGCCACCAGATTCATTGAGCTGATTCAACATATCCGCCAACAGGTCCAGGAGATTTTGTAGAAATCCAATGCTAAGTACAAGCAGTGCCATGATCAACACAGGGTACCGCACCAGTTCCAGGTTGGAGACAAAGTCTGGTTACATTTGCAGAAGGAGCGTCTCACCAGGCCCCATCGGAAGCTTCGCCCACTTTGTTATGGGCCTTACACTATCATCAAGGTTGTGGGAAACAATTCTTTTGAGCTCAACACTCCACCCTTCCTTGGTCTGCATCCAATATTCAATGTGGACCTCCTTCAACCATATTTCCCATTGCTATTGTACACCTATGAGATCACCGAACAACTAACACTAATAGAGCTCAACCCTGACTACATGGAACAAGCATCCACCGATCAAATTGTGGACACACAGGTCAAGGGAACTCACCAGTAGCGGATCCAACTTTATCAGCTTGTTAAGGCAGGGCAACTCCTACACCAAGGAAAGTGGCTCACCCAGGGCCAAATCCAGTAGAATTTTCCTCACCTGATGGGGGAACTCAACGCAATGTAGACCATTTCTTCCTAAGGGGGGAGGATTCATCCAGGTGGATATTGGTGGCCACCCACCTATTCCAATTGGCTCCTCATGTCTGTTTTTGTTCAGCATGTCTTTCTATACTACTTTATAATTGCGATTTCTACACTTGTAGGGTTGTCTGAAGCCTCACACATTCTCTAGGTGGATATGGGTGGCCTCTCGCCTAATCCAACTGGCTTATTTTATATGTTTTCATGTCATCACATCTTGTTGTACTTTCTGGGTTGTTTTGGGGCCCTAAACATTGTTTTTTTGACTGGCCATAGTCAGATTGTAGATGAAGTCAGATTATAATGACGAAATGTGTATTTCTATTAAAGGCCTTTCCAACGGGCTATCACGTGCCTAAAATGGAGGTCATATGCAAAAGTTATGACCCTAGGAAGTTGAGGTACCAAATTACACCAACTTACCCATAGGGCCCACATGACTTTTGGCATTTCACCTTTTAGGGTTAGGTTTTTGGATGTCTAGGGTTTTGGCATTCATGAGTAATATGAAAAGGGCCTATGGAGCCTCATTGTAATCCATTCTGATCAGATTGATGTGCGTAGTAGCCACATCTCTTCTCAGAGATAGCTACCACCATTCGAGGAAGTTTCAGTTCTGTAGTTTTACAATTTCATCCTATTTCTTTATTTAATAGAATATATTGTTCATTGGATATTTGTGTTATTCTTCCTATCTCCATGTTTATTGTATCCAGTATTTTAATCAGTTCGTTCCGCTCCTAAATTCGAATCAATAATGATGTTCAAAACAATACATTATGCAAACAAACCAATTAAAGTGTCATTATAAAATCAATGAATTATAAATAATTGAACAACACGAACACATATGTCTTGAGGAGGAGGAAAACGATCATTTCACGTGTCCGAAGGATTGCATGCAAAATAAGAGACTTGTGGAAATATGTCAGGGCTTGGAGAGAGCGCCTTGAAAATTGAAGTCTCCAATATATGTATTGTATTGAAAAAATCCATGGAGCCCATCTCTCTTTGTTGCTTACAGATGGATTCATGCTTTAATCCACGTGGGAATTTATTTCCTTTCCATATCTCTTAGCATGGTTTATTTTTATCAAGTTCCTGGTAGGGGGTGCACTACTCTATTTCTTCTTTTATATCCCAAGCTCGTTCCTTTCGAAAATAATTATGACTTGCATGGAGACCAAGAATGTGTGTGGGTGTCGTTGATATTGAGAGAAGGCGGTGTGATGATAAAATCATATACTCACTCAGATGTTGATGAGAGCTACTCATAAGTAGTGTCGACCTCTACCTACTTGTTTCGGGCTTCTCATGGTTCCATTTGAGTGGGAGGGATAGGAACATCCCTCCACACTTCAAATTCAATTCTCCAAAACCCAGTTTTAGGGCTATGTCTATGATACCCACTTATTTTTTATGGTATAAGACCTATACCAATCTGAAGTGTAGGAAAGGTAAGCAATCCCTTTCCTCCATGACAAGGTAAGTGGTCATCTTCCTTCTTCACATTTAAAGGCAACCAACAACCATGCCTTAAAGAAGAAAGGTATTATATTCTCATGAAACGTCATATCTTATGGTTAACTAAAAATTATAGTCTTTTTCTTTTGGTTTCAGATAATAGAGTCTAATTTACTTTGTACAAAATGAAAATGTGATGCGAGGTAATTTTTTTCTCAACTTCAAATAAATAACAAGGTTTTGGACAAAAACAGTGCCATGGTATAGTTGTGGATCTCATGATTCAACAAATATAGCTTCCATTCCATTGATGTGAGTGTTAGAATATAATGGATGTGCTCATTTTACCATTGACAATATTACTATTTTCAACCAACCATAGGCCGAAGCCACCCTCTGAGCACCTTAACCTTGATAAAGAATCATTCTGGAAGAAAACCCTAGGCTAGATAGCCAAACAAAGGGTAGTGCACCTTTCCCCAAGGATAGTGCACCAATAAGATCTGATCATATAGTCCAAACCCTAACCAAGAGATAGTCCAAGCCAAAGCGTAACTGCTAGCTGTAGCAGCTGCAACAACAGATCTCCTCCAAACCTGTGCAGAAACAGGGCAACTACAGTGTGCACAAGTGCTGCTCTACAATTCTAAGAAGTGTGCCAAATGAGAGACTGGTGCCCTGTATTTATACTAGTTCTGGATAACTACCTGGGCCGACTTCTCATTCTGGGTATCTGTCTGTTGAGTATATATTATTTCTTCTGGCTGACTTCTTCTCTTGGAGGCTAATAACCTAATATAAATTATCTTCTTGAACCGACAAGTCCTCTAGGGTTATTAGCCAACTCATTAGGGTTTCTTCTTGCTTCCTAGAGTATTCTATCCTCGTCAGGTTTACAAATTGAGGTAAATACCTCCCACAACTACCATAATATCAACACTCCATCCTAGCTAGGGAGGTATTACAGGTAATGGTCTTGAGCACAAAACATACCATTCACCCAGTAGCATCAACATATTCGTCTAGAATATCTCATGACTAGATCATGAGCACCATCACCACCATTAGTGTCATCAGCTGCATCATTTCTCAGAACCATACTCTATCTCAGTAATCAGACATGATATTCACTCCACAAAGTGACATAAGAGCCTTTCTTCTAATCTAGAAGAGTAAATGTTCTGAATCATTTTCTGTTTGGGAAATCTCTTGTTCATTGATCATCCATCTAGCTGATAATCATTTTCAACACTGTTGATAGTCTTCAAGTCAATCAGAACAATATCATTAAATATAAGACAACTGTGTCTATCCATACTATTACACAACTACAATCCAGTGGTACACTACCACACCAAGTAGCACACAGATACTTGATCAAACAGTGGAACACATCCACCACAGTAGTATACATCTATTGTATGGAGATATACGGTCTTCATAACAATCATCTGATATCAACCTGCATAGAAACAATGTTATGATATAAACTGAATCATCTAGGCTATTCTTTCACTCACATCTGTGAGATCTGAAAGAGTATTTTCCTTTAGAGTAGAACATCAATGATGGGCTATCTGGACCATTATTCTCAAGCAAGGAAGAATGATTGTCCTGATTTCTGAGCCTGTACTATTCCTCACCCTGGGCCATTCCTCCGACACTAAACAAAGTGTAACCTGGAGAGAATGAATCTGCCCTAAGGAATGCCTGTCCCTGATTGCTGAACCTAGATCATTTTTCGAACTGAAAAATGATTGTCCATCAATCAATAATACATCAGTGCTCCCTCCCAACCTGGGAGTCATCTCTTCTTTTTTCAATAAGGAATTCGTCTCCACGAGCTCCAGCTTGAGTACACAAACTCTTTCATCTTGGACATAATATTTTACAAAAATGTCTACTTATCTGCTCATCTATGGAGATATGTATTGGAGAACCACTTTCTACTTTCTGGACTTCATCATGGATAATGTAATGCTTGATTTCAAATGTACTTCAGTCTATAACATTGGTTTTCTCTGAAGGCTTTATGTAGCTCTGATCAATAAAGTATATCATTGTTGGAAAACCGGAACATATCCATGTGGCACTTCTTTTGTCATCATGAGATCTGATCTTCTGAGTAATAATCTTGATACAATATCTCTATTATAGAAAATCTTCACCGTTCTTCTATTGTGCACTGGAGGTTCTCCACCAAGTTATCTTCTTCCATCTGCATATAAGGGTCTCTTTCTGGTATGCTTCAAAGTCTTGAGGTTACTCTTCATACACTCTTTGTTCAATTGCTCTGGAGAACAGTCTTTGCATACATCTGATGTAAAACTCCAACCCATGGATTTTGCAGATGATATAATGACTCATGTAGAGGTATGGCTGGTTTACTGGAACAAGTAATCGTCATAGTCTTCTCCCTCCATCTGGGAGAACCTCTAGTTCTGGATCTTGCAATGCTTGCATATATACACTGGTCTTCATCATAACTTTCAGTTCCTCTGCTTGATTTATTTTAGTGAGCTCATATCAGGATGGTAATCTTGTGATTCTTAATATAGTGACTGGTTGTTCTGGCTTCTCTTTCTTTCTTGGAATATTCATGTTCTTCCTGATGTTTTCTTTAGGTCTTGGGTCCATGGAGTTTCTTATAGATTCCATGCCCTAAAGATTCCACTTATTTCTTTCATCAACAGATGTGGATGGACAACCAGGAATACTTTAAGGCTTCTCTTTGAAGAAGACTTAAGGTCGAACTGAACATGAACTATATTTAATGGCTTCTACCATGGATATATACTTCATCATCTTCAATGGGTCATAGGATTATCTCCCTCCTAATCCTTGCTTCATGTATGAATGCATGTAATCGACTCCCTCCATATTACAGAGTCCACGCTTCTGTCTGCATCCTTATTGTCTTCTACAATATATAATTGGCTCCCTCCATCTAACAGAGTCCATGCTTCCATCTTATTGTATTCTGCAAAACATCATAATTATTTCTCCAATTTCCTCTTGATTGCTGACTTCTTTCTGTCTTTGCTTCTTCTAAGTTTCTTCATTCTGATTTCGGCTTATCTTGATGTATTTCATCCTTGTATTATCTGACTTGTATAATGATAGCAGTCCTTATCTTTTTGTTCTTCCATAGGTATAGTTCTTCTTGGAACACATTATCTTCCAAGACATAGATATACAAGATATGTATAGAGACGATGCAAACAAGATATGTACAAGAACTAAGAAGAGTATTGTTACCTTCAGAAGCTGAAGTCTCTTTCATTCTGCTTAGTCTTCTTTGTAGGTTCCTTTTCTTCAGCAACTGATGCTTAATGTTTCTCCTTCCTTTTCTTTATCTCGGGACAATGATTCTTGTAGTGACCATACTTTCGACAGTTGAAGCATTGTATTTCTGAAATATATTTCTTTTGATTTGTCTTCCTCCTTGAACCAAACTTCCTTTTGTTCCTGAAATTATTGAATCTTGCTGTGAAGGCTTGATCATCGTACTTATTTTGGGGTTTATCTTTTGCACTGATCCTTGATTCTTCTTGAGAACATCAAGTCCAAAGTTCTTCAAATGTCAGATACTCCTTCCTTGTGTTCATGCTTGTGGAAAATGCATCCCACGTCTTGGGAAGACCATTGAGTACTATGTTTACCAATTCCTTCTCTAAAATGATCTCTTTAATAGCTTGTAGTTGATCTCTTAAATGAGATATTCTCACAAAGTATGATGTTATGTTGTCATCGTCATTCATCATCATGTCACAGAGCTCATTCTTGAGACTCATTATTTATCCAATGTTTCAGACTGAGAAGAGATTTGTTAGGGCATCGTACATCTTCTTTGATGAGTCAAGATGGGAGATGCAGGGTATCAAGTTGTCTTTTATAGAGTCCACTATGATACTCATGGCATTTATGTCACCGTATTTGAACTTCTCCATAACTGCAACGTTCTGCAGTTCCTTCTCTTTTCCTTCTTCAAACTCTGGTTCCACGATCTTTCCTTTCACGATATCCAACACTTTATTCTTGGCAAGGATGAGGTCAATCCTTGTCTTCCACACTATGAAGTTAGAAGCTCCATCTAACTTATTTTCTGACTTTATAGAGTAAGTCATGGTTTCTTTGACTTAGTCAACCCTAGATTTGACCAAAAACTCAAACTTGATGTCTTGGCTTGCTGAGAGTATCAGGAGATGCACTAGGATAGGGTGCACTAATCTATCCAGAAATTAGGTCAATCCCTTCACTTAAGGTGATTCAATGAGAGGATTATGGTTTGCAACTGCACTTGCTTGTAACCCTAACGACAATGCTATGGAGACTGCTCCTGCTAGAAACCCTAGCAGCAGTTCTTCAATGATCTTAATATCCTTACGGCTATGTTTCCTTCCAGTGGTTAGACTGAATGAAGGAGGTGTGGGCCCATAACCTATTAGAATATAATGGATGTGCTCATTTTACCATTGATAATATTACTATTGTCACCCAACCATAGGCCGAAGCCACCCTCCGAGCGCCTTAACCTTGATAGAGAATCATTCCGGAATAAAACCCTAGGCTATATAGCCAAACAAAGGGTAGCACACCTTTCCCGAAGGATAATGCACCAACAAGAGATGATCAGATAGTCCAAACCCTAACCAAGAGATAGTCCAAGCCAAAGCGTAATTGCTAGCTGCAGCAGCTGCAACAATAGCTCTCCTCTAAACCTGCGCACAAACTGGGCAACTGCAGTGCGCACAAGTGTTGCTCTACAATTCTGAGAAGTGTGTCAAATGAGAGACTAGTGCCCTATATTTATACTAGTTATAGCTAACTGCCTAGGCCGACTTCTCATTCTGGGTATCTGTCTGTTCAATATATATTATTTCTTTTGGCCGAATTCTTCTCTTGGAGGCTAATAACCTAATATAAATTATCTTCTTGAGTCGACAAGTCTTATATGGATATTATCCAACTCATCAGGGTTTCTTATTGCTTCCCGGAGTATTCTATCCTCGTCAGGTTTACAAGTGGAGGTAAATATCTCCCGCATCTACCATAATATCAGCAGTGAGAAGGTGTGTTTTAGGCGATGTTCTTTTTATGTGTGGCCTAATTCCCATAGGTACCTAGAAGAAATTTGAGTGGTTGATCTCATTACCACCTACCTACAAACCCACTTTAAACCAACTATTGTTTCTTTGACCAAGCTATTGCTTTGGATTATTACAAGCCTATAAGTCCAGCTAACAATAGAAGTAGGTTAGAAGGGGAAATAAAAGGGGGTTGAGATAAGTCCCAGCCATGGGGTTTAGGGTGAGTGATTTTCTTGGGGTAAAACTTCTATTTCTTTTCCCTATAAGGTATAATGTAGGAACATGAGATTATCTAGGAAACCATAAAGTAGGAACACTACCAAATGCACAATACTTTCTATATGTTGTTGGTGATTTTTTTTCAATTTGATCAATTAGATTTGCAATTGGAAGGGATGTTATTGAGCGAGGTGGTGATGGTTTCATCCCACTATGAAGTGGTGTTATAATAAAGAAATTGAATGGTGCATGTTGGGCAATTCAATTGCTTAAATTGTCTTCATTTAATTATCAACCAGGGATACTCGTAAGCTTGTGATGATGCCAACAAAATATATGTAGGAGTAGGCATCTAACTCTAATCTAAGAAAATTAAATCAAATCCTAACTCTTTCATCCCACTTAATAAGACTTAGTTTTTGTAGGCAAGAAAACACTAGCTACCTTACAAGAGGTCGTCTCGTGATGTTTCACAAAACCTATCAACAATCAAGATCATCAAGTAAACAATCATGCATTGAAAATAAATACACTTAAAAAGGCTTAATTGTCGTAGGCATGAAAACACTAGCTCCCTTATAGGAGGTCTTCTCATAATGTTTGAAATAACCTATCAACAATCAAGATCATCAAATAATTCTAATCAAAACAATAAAGCATATATACCTATTCAAAGCATTAGAACAAGAAGAAAATTCCACTATGATCTATTTGGAGTGAGCTCAATTCTCCCAAGAAAAAAGTAACACAAACTAAATAATTATAAATCTAAACTAGCAAATGGAAACTGATGTGAAAAGAAAGCTTGATTCTTATTCCATCATAAGTTGGACACAATGCTCTAGGAGTCTTTCCTTTGAAATGGAGGAGGCACTCCTATTTATACAAAAATTTAAGATAACTTATATCCAAAAATCTCTCCTAGATCCACAAATGTCTCATTTGGTTACAACCATGTGCTCACACCTATCAAGTGATATCTCTAAAAATCCTCTCACAAATATCTCTTTCATGATTAATCTCCATCCAAGATACTTGAGTAAATCTCCAAAGCTTCATCAAATCTTCAAGGGGTTGAAGAGGATTCGAATTTGAGGCTTGATGGTCAAGTTTGACTTAGTTGGAGTCTTCAAATACACTTGTAAACATCATGAAACTCATCCCACTTTCATATATAAGTGTAAACACTTTATTTTTCCAATATTTAATCATAAATTCACTCAAAACACTAAAATAGATGTATTGGAAAACACTATGTATAAAACCGATGTAATCATGAAAACGGTTTAATGTAAGGGTACGGGAAAACGAAATATGGTTAAAAGTGAAGTGAAAGGTTGGTAAAAATATGGTACTTTGGCAACCCAACATATACCCCCCAATTGAAGGTGTTGCATGTCCTCATGCAACCTTGCATTGAATTTCTTGAATTGTGTGATGGAACCTTCTTTTTCTTGAAAGATATCTAAGTGGTAGCTACTTTTTGTGGTTGCTTCTTGTGTGAAAACCATACATATTTCTTTATGTAACAACACTTCTTTTTCTTTCTTCTGGTTGGTTCTTGTGTGACAACCAAAAGTATTTCTTTATGTAGCAACATTTCTTCTTCTTGATAATGGTTGGTGTTAGCACTCTGTAATTTGCCCAAGGCTGTGGAGGCAGTCACAGAGGCAACATCAAAACCAATTCGAGTCAGGGATCTAGCCCTCTAAGACTCAGAGAGGGATCTCTCCGTCAAATTTA
This sequence comes from Picea glauca, assembly GCA_000966675.3. NCBI lineage: Eukaryota > Viridiplantae > Streptophyta > Pinopsida > Pinales > Pinaceae > Picea > Picea glauca. The sequence goes on along the minus strand of JZKD02S0784355.1, from coordinate 742,621 downwards.
GATTTGTTTGAAATAGGATATTAGGCTAGCTATGCAGAATAGGATATGTTCTTGGAGTTTTCTGGTTGAGACGGCAAAAGAAGACCATTGGGCTATGGGGTCTGTGACAAGTTTGAAATTAAACACATGTCTATAATGTATTTCCACAGGGAAAGGTAATTCAACTATTGGATTATTTGGGAATAAGATATGGATTAGTAGAAAAGGTGAGATTATCAATCACAGTAAAGAAGAATTTAAGAATTTCTTCACTATAACATCAGAAGACAAACATTTAGATTTTTAAAAGTCAGAAAATAGGGTATGCAAAGATAAATCCTGTAAATTTAAATCCTTTTAAAAATATAAGATAGACAACACAATGATAACAAAGGAAGATACACATTCAATGATGAGGGAAAAACTTCACCAATAGCTAATATGCAAGAATCCTGTGAAACGTTTCTTTATATTTCTGGAAAATCTCTTGATAGAAGTTACAGTGCTCCTACCCTGCTTGGGCCTGAGATCAACAACCTTTTACATTAAAATCCTCTAAATAAATAGGGGATATCCCCCCAAAAGTTGTGTGAGTCGTATTTAACCGCCTCGGCCAAAAATAGCCACAAATCCCTCAAAATCTGGAACTGTCCGGTGTGAAAGACGGGCCTAATTTCTGCAAAAAAGGGGTCTGAACAGACATATGTTTCTCTTCAATGCTGACACCTGGGAAACAAATGAAGGAGGTTATTTTATATGGAAATGTTCTGGAAAAAATCCTCCTTATGTTTCTCCAAATTCACCTTCATCTGGCCGTAATAGCTCCCGCAAAGTCAGGGCTGTAACGGAAAAATGAAAAACTGGAAAAAAGGGCCTCGAAGATGAATTTGATTCTCCCTGATCATGGCACCTGTGAAAAAAATGAGAGAGGTTTTTGTTAATAATCTTGTTGTGGAGAAAAACCTCTCTTTTTTTCTTAAAATTCTCTTTCTTTCACCTGGAATCATCTTCGGAAGAGGACATGCTGAACAGGCAAAAATGGGTGAAATTTGGGAAAAGCGGTTTTTTTTGGGATAGGTGGTATTCCAGACCCCCCCAAGGTGGTAAGAGGTTTTAGGGGGGGGGAGCTGGCCTGTGGGGATGAAAAGTGTCCAGGGGGTGGTAATGGAATACAACCATTCCGAACCCCCCCCCTCTCGTTAAACTTCGGATGGTGAGGGGGGGGTCCAGAATTTTTAACAGTCGTTTGATTTGTTTTTTATTTGATGTATGCATGGAGTTGTGGGGTGGGTAGAACTTAGGATAGTATGTTTTAGTTTGGTTTTTATTTTTCATTTTTGTTTTTTTAATATTATTTTGATTTTAATGTTTTATTTACGTTTTTGTTTTGTTATTATATTTTTGTTATTATTGTTTTATTACTTTGTTTTGTTATATATTTTATTTTGTTTTGTTTTTATGTTTCTTATTTTAATATTTGTTTTATTTAATATTAATTAATCAAACTCTAACCTAATTAATGACTTATATTTTTAACTTAATTATTAATTAATTAATTATTAACTAGTTAGTTATTAGCTACTTTAACATGTTCTAACTATACTAACATTTATTATTTAATCTAATTAAATTTATTGTTATTTTTTTGTTTATCCTAAGTTTGATTATTCATGGATGGGTGGTGGGTGAGATGTGGCTAAGGGATGAAAGGACAAGGGAAAGAGTGGCGCAGAGGCGGATGAAGGATGCAGAAGAGGTGATGGAGGATCGGGCAAAATGGATGGATGACACGTTGGGACAGGGCCCGCCAAGGAAAAATGCCTCATTCCGGACCCCCCCCTGGTTAAAGGCAGCATGGTAAGGGGGGTCCGGGAACACCTGTCGACCAACCATCTATGCCTTTCCATGCTGCCCAATGGACTATGTGCACTTTTTTATCACCATCCCCGACACCCCCCCCCCCCCACCGTTAAAAACAGAACAGTCAAGGGGGTCCGAAATCCACTGTCAGTCGTTGATCTATGCACCACTAGATCGACCATCGATCTAAGTGCGTTCTTTATTCTCCAAGCGCGAATGCAATATATGAGGCAAAATTTAGGCTTAATAAACTTTTTGAGGGTTTGGTGCACTTCTTCCCTTGCTTCTGTCTCCACGGTGTTAGGAAACACCATTCACCATCAACAATCATGGATTTTCTTTTCTTTTTCTTTCCTTGAAAATAATTTGCAGAAATGAAATATTATTTGCAAGCCAAAATACACCCAGAGTGAAAAAATTTACAGTCACCAGATGATACTATGAATTATAGGGTTATAACAGTGGCTCCACCTGGGTATGGTAGCTCTTTTGGAAGGTGTCAAGAACCACAAAAATTTGAATATGTAGACCGATGCTTTATTCATCAGGATGATCCCAAAATCTTATTTTGAAACCAGTACCTGTTTTGATCTTGCAGCTGAAACCAAATCAAAATGAACACTGTTGAAAAAGAGATGCTTGGAATGATGAGCTTATTTACATTCCCCTACCTACCCTATACTGTTGAAAATCATGCTAAATCAAATAATACAAAAATTCCAATGAAGCCAATCAAGTAGTTGCTGAGACCAGTGGACTACTTGACTGCTTGTTAGCACAGTAAAAAAGGCAGCCTGACCCTTTTCCCATAGATTCAAAACTACAAAGTGTAATGGCCGCTGCTGAAAACATGATTGATCTTTAAAACAAAGACCTCGAATATATTGAAGAACAAAAGTAATGCCAGAGATAGATTGAGGCTCTGTAGTGAAAAATTTCTCCATATAGGTGGCTATAGGATCAAGGTAGAAATGACATGTTCCTTGATTTTTAGATTCAACCAAGTGAGTAACATGCTCTGGCACCGTATCTATGCTATTTGCATCCTCATGCACTTCCTGATATGGTTGCAAATTTTCTGGTGGATTCTAAAATGGTGCTTCTAATGAACACATCCCTGTAGTTGACTGCCTGATCATGTCAATATCATAACTACTTTTCAGCTCATGAATGGCGAATGAAGAATAATTTTGACCGCATAGGTCATCCAACCAATCAACTATTAGATCCTGAAAAGACTATTTCATTGATTCAAATGAAATTTCCTGACTTTTTATGTATTTATTCTTCAACACTTGTTCAAGAGTCTCCTTCAAAATTTGAAATGAATTATAATCTAATGGGACAAAATTACATTCCACTGTTTCAAATCTTGTTTCGGGCTCTGGACTTTGAAAATCAAGGGAAAATAGTGATAGTAATTTTGGGTCTAAAATAGATCCCATGTCATCAATGACATCCTCTACTGACTTATCATAAAAAATATTGTCTTCACTATTCACGACTTGCCTAGAGTTTCTTTTCAGAAATTGAAAAGATGAGAAACATAAGGGCAAAGATTTTTCCCTTACTCTGAAATTTTCTGCATTTTCCTCATCGCTGTCATGATTGTTGGACAGAGGTTGATTGTCATATCTGAGCTATAATTGATCTTCTTCATGCCAAAGGCATGTTGTTGGTTGCTCTGAACAGTCAACATCTATTTCAGCCTCATGATCGTCATCATACTGATCACACTTGGGTAAATCATCCATGGATGAAATGCCATTGAACATGCACATCATGTCAGGAGAATCTTCCACCACTCTCTGATTTTGAACTTCATCTTCGACTATATGGTGAATGGAATACATGAAAGAATCATTATCCAAACCATGGTACCAAGGGTGAACAAAAAAATGTTTGTAGACAGTGACCATCAGTGGAACATGATGTCTTTGGACAACGAGCTCATCTTTCCTGTTGATCTTCTGCATCATCTCTTCCAAGGCACTGACCAAAATGTCCAGTTTAGCTTCTGATGATTTCAAATTCTCCTTTTATTTGTTCTTTACCTTTGACATTTTGATCAGAAAGTTGGCCTCCACATCAAATGCAATGTTCTACATTTCTTCGAGAGTTACAGTGTTCCTTTCTCTTAATTGGAATGCCATCATAGGATCGAAGGCATCTGGGAAATGCAAGTGAGATGATCCTGGGGGTGTCCTTATATCAACAGGCATTACATGATATACCTTATTGAACCTTGCTGAAAACCGTCGTATTATTTCCCATGGCTATCTTTTCAAATGGTCATACTCTTCTAGGATGAGAAAGACATTTCTCATGATCACCCATTGATCTAGGAAAACTTGCAAAAACCGATGGAAATTGTTAATGCTTGTAGCTGGGAGATTTTTAAACTAGTTCTTAACTTTACCTCCCAATGATAGGGAAAACATTCTGACGTAGACATCATCATCTTCTACCTCAAAGAGGTCAAGAAAATCCTCAAGACTTTGGATATGCTTTTCAGCAGTAATATTGGCATTCTCTCGATCAAACCTGGGCAAATTATTGGTGTAATTTGTAGGGAGGTCATGGAGGATAGGAGGAAAATATAGGGGTTTGTATCTGTCTGGGATTTTGGTAGGTACAAGAGGTGAAGCAAGATGCTTACAACCATCCAGAGCCTTAGCAAGAGTAAGAGATAAAGCAGGAGGCTTATGTCTCACTAGGGTTTCTATAGGTGCATCTGGGATATGCACAAGTGTATGAGTATGTACATAATATACAATTGGGAATATGATCTCTTGCGGCTCATTAGTTTGCATATGATCAATGTAATATTCAACAATATACTTTTGATCAGGGTTAGAATAAGACAAAACATAATTGCAAATAAAACCAAAGATGTCTTGAATGCAATTTGAGCTTGAGTACCTGGTCTTTCTAGGTTGCTTGGCCATGCTTTAGGTTCTTCCTCCAGTGGAGTCTTTGAGCTGGAACTTTCTGGAGATAATTGGAGTCATTGGGTGAATGATCTTAGCCTTCTTGTGTCTGGTCACTGTCCACCATCAATGATTAGATCTGGAGCTTTGAAGTGTACTACTGGGGAAAGTCCCCAATATGGTTGCCATTCTGTTAGCACTCTGTAATTTGCCCAAGGTTGTGGAGGCAGTCAAAGAGGCAACATCAAAACCGCTTCGAGTCAGGGATCTAGCCCTATGAGACTCAGAGAGGGGTCTCTCTGTCAAATTTAGATTTGTTTGAAATAGGATATTAGGCTAGCTATGTAGAATAGGATATGTTCTTGGAGTTTTCTGGTTGAGACAGTAAAATAAGACCATTAGGCTATGGGGTCTGTGACAAGTTTGAAATTAAACACATGTCTATAAGGTATTTCCACGGGGAAAGGTAATGCAACTATTGGATTCTTTGGGAATAAGTGATGGATTAGCAGAAAAGGTGAGATTATCAATCACAGTAAAGAAGCATTTAAGAACTTCTTCACTATAACATCAGAAGACAAACATTTAGATTTTTAAAAGTTAGAAAACAGGGTATGCAAAGATAAATCCTATAACTTTAAATCCTTTTAAAAATATCAGACATAAAACACAATGATAACAAAGGCATATACACATTCAAAGACAAGGGAAAAACTTCACCAATAGCTAACATGCAAGAATCCTGTGAAACGTTTCTTTATATTTATGGAAAATCTCTTGATAGAAGTTACAGTGCTCCTAGCCTGCTTGGGCCTGAGATGAACAACCTTTTACATTAAAATACTCTGAATAAATAGGGGATATCCCCCAACAAGTTGTGTGAGTCAGATTTAACCTCCTCAGCCAAAAATAGCCACAAATCCCCTAAAATCTGGAACTGTCCGCCATGAAAGATGGGCCTAATTTCTGCAAAAAAGGTGTCCAAACAGACATTTGTTTCTCTTCAATGCTGATACATGAGAAAAAAATGAAGGATTTTATTGTATATGGGCATGATCTGGAAAAAAACCTCCTTCAGTTTTACCAAATTCGCCTCTAGCTGGCCGTAACAGCTCCCACAAAATCAGGACCGTAACGGAAAAATGAAAAAATGGAAAAAAGGGCCTCGAAGATGGATTCGATTCTGCCTGATCGTGGCACCTGTTAAAAAAATAAGAGAGGTTTTTTTTACTCATCATATTATGGATAAAAACCTCTCTCGGTTTCTTAAAATTCGCTTTTGTTCGCCCGGAATCGGCTTCGGAAGATGACATGCTGAACAGGCAAAAATGGGTGAAATTTGGGAAAAGCGGTTTTTTTTTTAGATAGGTGGTATTTCGGACCCCCCTTGAGGTGATAAGAGGTTTTTTTTTGGGGGGGGGGGTCCGCTGGCCTGTGGGGATGACAAGTGTCTAGGGGGTGGTAATGGAATACAACCATTTCGGACCCCCGCCTCTCGTTAAACTTCGGATGGTGAGGGGGGGGTCCAGAATTTTTAACAACTGTTTGATTTGTTTTTTATTTGATGTATGCGTGGAGTTGAGGGGTGGGTAGAAATTTGGATAGTTTGTTTTAGTTTGGTTTTTATTTTTCATTTTTTTTTTAATATTATTTTGATTTTAATGTTTTATTTACTTTTTTGTTTTGTTATTATATTTTTTTTGTTATTGTTTAATTACTTTGTTTTGCTATATATTTTATTTTGTTTTGTTTTTTATGTTTCTTATTTTAATATTTGTTTTATTTAATATTAATTAATCAAACTCTAACCTAATTAATGACTTAGATTTCTAACTTAATTATTAATCAATTAATTAATAATTAATTAATTATTAACTAGTTAGTTATTAGCTAGTTTAACCTATTCTAACTATACTAACATTTATTATTTAATCTAATTAACTTTATTGTTATTTTTTTGTTTATCTTAAGTTTGATTATTCATGGATGGGTGGTGGGAGAGATGTGGCTAAGGGACGAAAGGAAAAGGGAAAGAGTGGCGCAGAGGCGGATGAAGGATGCAGAAGAGGTGATGGAGGATCGGGCAAAATGGATGGATGACATGTTGGGACAGGGCCCGCCAAAGAAAAATGCCTCATTCCAGACCCCCACCACCCA
>JZKD02S0784355.1:698904-716674 GCA_000966675.3 Picea glauca | reverse complement strand
TCGTACTCCACCTAGCTTTTGGTCTGGCATGGTGGCCTCCCCGTGGCTTGTCCACTTGTGTTTCCATGAAACACCCCATCCGGGGGATGAATTTTTAATTTTTAATATAATGTTATTATCACTTTATTTGTAAAACTTTTTAAAATAAAAATATTTATAAGGCAATGATAATCTATATTCTTATTGATCAAGAGAGAATTACAACAATCAAACATCCCACACCACAAACTGATCAAACAATTACACATGTCCATATTCTATTTTTAGGTGATTTGGTTCATAATTTTGGGAAATTAATTGGCACTTTTCAATAAGATATACAACCTGCCAGTGAGTAATTATTCTCATTAATCAATAACCAATATTTTCCATATAAGAGCCATTATTATTCAGAGATTCAATACAATAAACAATGTTTCAAAATTGGGAGTAAATAAAGATTTTTGTATTTACCACAGAAAAACAAATATGGTATTTTTGCAGTTGTTTAAACTTTAAGATGACATTGGAATGGAAATGTGATGTAAATTTCTATTTTTCCATTTTAGAAAAACTCCTTTCGAAGCATCCTTTATGAACTATTCCAAAACCTCCTTTCCCAATCTTGACCACCAAATTGTTGGTGTAAACTATTATCTGAGTATAAAAATATCTGGTGGGCATTTGTGAGGAATAATAATGTAATAAATTTGTGACGAAAGACCACTATGCAAGAAAACACAATTTGAACAATGTGATTAGAATATGAAATATAAAAGATAAACAATCTACGTGCCATAACTTTTGCAGATTTTGTCTTTCCACTTCCATCTTGTAGTACATATCCTTCCAGGAAGAAACAATTGAGTATGATAACGTAGATGGAGATGGGTAAAACAACACGGTTAAGAAAAAGGAGTTCATGATCCTCACCATCAAGAGCAATGGAAGTTGAGAACGACTTCCTTAGGACAAATGCAATGATTGTTTCCCTTGTAAGTTATAACCATCACAGTAACTTTGATAGTAACAATTCCCTCAAGTGGCTTGATTCAAGACTCTTTTCATGGGCTACTAGGCATTATTAAATGTGGAGAGGAATCTATAACAAAAGGAAAAGAATCTAAAACATAAAGATATTCAACACAAAAGGAAATTCAAAATAATAAAATCATGTAGCAAAAAAAATACGTTGTTGGTTTTTTTTTATATTTTTTTAATAAAGAATATATAAATATAGATATAATGATTCTCCTAAAATCAATAATACAATTGGGAAACAACTTTGCTTCTAAAACATGAAAATGCAATCCCAATATTTTTTTAATATGTAATTGGTACTATCCTAACAATCTCTCACTTCACAATTGTATCAACCAAGGTTGAATCCCCACCTTCCCCCTAAACCAAACAAATTTCCAACTCCATCCACTACCTTAGTTGAAGAATGTGTCACAAGTCCTAATCTTGAGTAGAGTTACCTCACTAAACTCCACCACCTCTCTAACATAGTGGAATTTCACCATGATGTGCTTTATCCCATGGACGAACCTTTGGACTTTTTGCCAATGCAATGTACTATGATTTTCAAAATAAATTGGTACATACCTATGTTCAAGTTCAATATATTTATATAACTAATGCAACCAAATGACTTTAGTGGATGCCTTCAAAGATGTAATGTGATCTACTTTAGTATTGGAATGGGAAACCACTTGTTGCAGCTTACTCTTCCAATTCATAACTCCTTTAAAGAATGTAAATATATACGCACTCGTGGATTTTTCATTGTCCACATCACTAACCTAGTCATCATCAACAAAATCCATACATTTAAAGCTTATTTCTTCCATCTCTTTGATAGAAAATAGTAGTCATTGGTGCCTCGTAGGTACATAAAGATCCATGTAGAGTTCTACAATGCTATTTCCTCCATGTATGTAATTACAACTCCCACTACAAGCGCAATATCTCATCTTTTGCACACCATTGCATACATAAGGCTACCAATCGCAATAACACATAGCATTTTATCCATCTCCTCTTCATCTCATTTTCTCTTAGGACTCATGTTGGTCAACAAACACACTCCCACTTGAGATGGAGTGTAAGTCAATTTAGATTATCCATCCTAAAAAGCTCAAGCATGTTTTTCACATTCTTTCTTTGGTTGATAGACAACATCTTGTTTAGCGACCCCTCTTGATCCCAATTCCAAATAATACTAAAATTCGCCCAAGTTCTTCATGTCAAACTCATATGAAAATTAGGACTTAGGATCTATGACTAGCTACTTACAATCTTGAATCAAAATAATATCATCAACATAGAAGACCAAAATAATGAAGTTATTACCTTCTTGCTTGAAGTAAACACAACGGTCTATTTCACTACTTATGAACCCTTGTCCCACAACATATTTTCCAAATGATTGGTACCATAGCCTTAGGGATTGCTTCAATCCATACAATGATCTCTTCAATAAATACATTGTGTCTTCTCTTTCTTCTACCACAAATCATTTTTGGTTGTTTCATGAAGAATTTTTCTTTAAGATCACCATGAACAAAATTTGTCTTAACATCCATTTTCTCCACTTCCAAATCATAAGCAACTATTAATGCTAATAACAACCTAATAGAGGCCATATTAGATATTGGAAAGAAGGTGTCCTCATAATCAACACTCTCTACTTGAGAATGTCCCTGTTCTATCAAACAATCCTTATACCATTTCATAGAACCATATGTGTTATACTTCTTATTTAACACTCATTTGCATCCAATTGCATTCCTTCCTTCAAATCCTACAAATTCCAAGTCTAATTCTATTCCAAGGCCTTCATTTCTTCCTCCACATATTTATTCTAGTGAGAATCATCATCGCCATTAAGACCATCTTTGACATTTCTTGGCTCACCACCCATGGAAGATAAAGAAAAAAAAAATTAGTTGGCTCATAGCCATACTTGCTAGGCCTCTTCTACTCATGAAGGATTATATCACACCCGCTACTAACCCAACAATTTTTTTTTTGTGATTCCCATTAAGCCAAATGTGTGCAACATGATAAAAATGCACATGCATCTAACATGAAAATTAAAAATGTGAAGGCAACTAATTAAGCATACACTCAACAACATCTAAATACTCAAAAACTTTATAATAGAATGAAAAACAAATTAACTCAACATTTAATAGAAGTAACATAATGAATAAGAACACTTATCTTTGCAATTATGCAACCAATTGCAAAGGACAAACGTTCTACCCGACCATAGACTTGTTGTTCCAGTTCTCAATATCAAGTCACCCTCGAGTTGAGGTTGTGAATCCATAAGAAGAAGGTGGTTCCTAAGGATGACTATTGACCTCTCACAACAATAACATAATGAATAAGAACACTTATCTTTGCAAATATGCAACCGGTTGCAAAGAATGGATGTTCCACCCAATCATAGACTTTCTACTTAAGTTATCAACAACAAGTCTCCGCCAAGATGAGGTTATGAATCCACAAGAAGAAGGTGGCTCTTAAGGCTAGCTATTGACCCCTCACAACAAGTTAATTCCTACATCCATTCCAATCCACCAGCTCTATTTCCTCTCAACCTATAAAACCCAAGGAATGGGATTCCCTTCTCTCCCATTCATGCCTCAGGCTATCCCACTCCCCTCCAAGTATCTAGCACAGGTTGGATAGAAAATATCTCTGTTGGGGACTCTGATAATTTACAGCTACAACAAGAATTCTCATAGTAGCAACTCGCTTGCTCACTTTGCAAGTTTCTTGCTAAGAATCTTACTCATAGGCCTATAAGATAATTCTCCATGAAATTATAGCTCCAACAAGATGTCTTACATTCCCACTATGGCTATTTTCTCTCCTCTAGCACTCCAAACACATTTCCTCTCTTCTACCCAACTATAAAAAGTCTCATCTCTCCTCATTTGAATTTCCTTTTACCTATGCAAGTTGACTCTCACATTCCCCAATGTTAATTTTTCTCAGCCCCATGCTCTCAATAACCATGTGAGGTCAATTTTCCCACCAACCCTCTTACATGTATTCAATGATTGGGGCTTTAACACACTCAAAAGGGAAAATAGAAGGTTCATACAAAAATAATTTTAGAAAAGTGTCTTGGGATTAATAGACATGAATAATTCCCCCTTGGAACCCTGTCTCTTGTGGAAAATAACCCCCATGAATCCATTCACGTCTGTATGCATCCAATGATACATTTTATTTTATTATTTTTATATATAATTTTTACATATTACATCACTTGGCCCACGACCATACATCGTATTTACAATATACATTGCTAATTTGGGGATTAAAAATTGGGATGTTACAAGGATCCTCAAGTTCTTCCATTGTTCAAGATGATCATTTTAAGGATCCATGCTTTCTTTTAATCATAGTCAGGGATTTTCTTCATGATGTTTTTTGTATTCTTCATCTAGTTTTTCTACATCCGCCCCCTTTCACAACTACATAACTTGATCTTAAACTCCATATTTAAATTATGGAATCACCACATGTTGTGCCTTTTCTATCAGTACAAATTCTTCATTTTGACCTCCCAAATATTTATCCTCTTTAAATATTGCATTTTGGATGTGGGTATGTCGATGCTCAAACCAAATCCACAACTTGTAGCCCTTGAATCCTTATGAATATTCAATAAGGATGCCCTTCATTAATTTGTTGTCAAATATTTTTATTTTCACCTTAGGTAAATGCATGTAAGCCTCACACCCAAAAACCATGAGATGTGAAAGTAGAAGGCTTCTCTCCACTCCAAACCTCTTCCAATATCATATCACCCAAAATGGACTAGGTGACCTATTGGTCAAATAGTTTGTTCTAGCAATTACTTCAACCAAAAATATTTTTCTCAAACTAACAACCACTTTCATGCTTCGTGCTTTTTCAAACAAGGTTTGACTCAACCTATCACTAACACCATTTTTCTTAGGAGTATGTGGGGTGATCATATACCTTGAAATACCTTGATTTTTGAAAAGAATCTCAAACTCATTCAGAAATACTCACCACCATAGCCTCTTCTCAAAGCCCTCACCTTCTTCCCACTTTGTCTTTCAACCAAGGAAACAAAGTTCTTAAAAACTTCAAGTGTGTCATTTTTCTTCATCATGAAGAACCCATGACTTGCATGATAATTCATCAATGAAAGTGATAAAATAGTGAGATCCTTCATTGGAGACTACTTCCATAGGATAACAAATATCAAAATGCACCAACTCAAGAACCTCTCAAGTTTTGTTGCTACCCATGGAAAATTGAACCCTCTTTTGCCTTCCAAACACACATGCCCCACAAAATCAAAAGAGTCCTTTCAATCATCAATTCCTCAGATAATGTTCTTAGTGCACACCTTTCATAGGTTCTTTTCACCAATATGTATCATTCTTCAATTCCCTAACATCATGTTTTATGTCTTCAATGATGTTATTTATTTGTCCTTTTATGTTGGCATGGCATTGACACTAACCATGATTTGAGTTTTCACATCCAACTTGTACAAAGTTACAAGATAATAAAATCAATTATAGGTAGTTCCAAGAATCCATTGATTAGTGCACATGCCATACATTAGGTATCTTCTTCATAGATCCATCTTTGTATTGGAATTTTACATTGACTTGTCTGACAATTTCATAACCGAAATTATCCCCAAGAAATATTTTTCCTCCATGTGATTCTTCATAATCCACACACCACTCCGTGTGAGGAGTTATATGGAAGGAAACAATATAAATCAATCGACCATACATTATCATGGACATTGGTTAACAAACATGCCAAAGAGATATAATTGATTCCCTCATAGCTAGAATTCCTAGCAACTTAATCCTCCTTATTTTATTATTTCTCCTTTAAATGATCAACCTTGCATTCACTCTTGTTGTTCCCTCTTTGATGGTGTTGTTAAAGATTGCAACTATGTGATACATTCTCCAGCTTACAAACCTGTGAGATTTAGATCATTGTAGCTATGTGATTCTTTCTCTCATCTTACAAACTTGAGAGAAATCCCCTAAGAATGGTACGTGGTTTCTACCTTAGACAGAGCTGGAACATAGAGATGACCTCCTCCATTCATAGATTTGAGAAGAAATCTAGATGATTATCCAGTGGGAAAGGAAATATGTTGAGTTAGACATGCCCATGGATGAGCAGAAGGTGAACGTGTGAAATCCCAAAGTGTTGGGTGTATCTTCATGTGAACAGAAATGAAGATGATGTATTAGCCTCCTTTGAGCAACAGAGTTGATGAGAAAAATCCATATGATTATCCTGTGTGAGGCAGTGGGAAAGAAGATCTGTAGAGTGTACGTGTATGTAGACGAGCACAGGTGAACGTGTGAAGATCTGGTTCTTCTGTGTAATGCAGTGAGCCAAATATATGGACATCCCTATGGATGTTCCCCTAGTGGATGAGCACTAGTGGGTGTATCAGATACTTTTCTATATTGTACAAGAGTCATACCTGCCTGTAACCCTAATTGTAATGTAAAGGGTACATGTCGGCCCTACCTTAATGTAACTGGTAATTAATGTAAAAGATAATTAATCTGGTTAATATTAATTATATTATAGGCTAAGTGAGGTTGGCCTAGTTGTGCCAATATACACTTTTGTTGATAGGATTAGGTTAGTATAAGTAAAGGTAAATTCCCCTTTGAGGAAACATATCTTCCATGTGAGTTTGGAAATTTCAGCAAGTACATTTTCTTGGGATAAGTGTGCACCTCTCTTGGGTGCTAGTCTTCTAGGGTTTGATCACCCTCTTGTGTGCTAGGGTTTATCTTGGTGGTGAAGGTATTTCTCTTGAAGAATATAGAAAAGGATTTAGCTGGGTTTTCTTCCCTTGTTGAGAAGGGTTTCCCAAGATACTTCTTGTGCTCTTATGCATGGTGTTTTTTCTTGTGATCTTAGTTGTTGCAACATTATTTTTTATGGTTAAGTGAAACGTTAAAAATGGAATGAAATTCATGCTTAACCTAGATTATGAAAAATCAACATGGTTTCAGAGCATAGGTATTGAAAGAACCCATTGCACAAGCATCTACCAAGTCTCCTCTCACTTTTGCAGAACCGTACGACCCTCCTAGGGTTTCCAGAAAATACGTACAACCCTCCTTTATTTGGTTTTCCAGCCATTAATACTTGGATGATGAGTCTATTTTTGGAATGGGAGAGTACGCCCTTCTCTAGTGCACCTCCAGAGACACTCAGAGTGAATTTTTGAGAACTTTGAAATTTTGGCCCTAGGGTTTCTAGGGTTTTGCAATTTTCTGTGGATTTCTGTTTTTAGGGTTTCTGCATGAAGAATCCTTCAAGATTATCCGTGTTCTTCTGAATTTCAAGGCTTATTGTTGCTATTCATAAGCCCAAAAAAACCTAAGGTTGCTATCCTAGCCTAGACATTAGGTTTTCTAGCCCAATTAACAAGGGTTTGTGAAGAATTTAAAATATGATGAACAAAGCTATTGATGAATGGAAAGAAGATGATGACAAGACAAGGAAGCCAATCATCTACACAAACTCTTACATTGAAGGGCCATATTTAAAGTAGAAAGATGACAAAAGGTGACACTGTGACTATCTTCTTCATGAAGATCTTAGAGGAGAGGGATCAACCATGTACCATTGGAGAAATCATATCATCACCCTCAGGTATGCACTTGTATATTTATTATTTGCATCATTTTCATGAGGGTAATTGTAGGAGGAAGGAATATTTTGTTGAATTCATAGATACAGAGGGATCTCAATTCATTCGGAGGAACAACACACTGGAAGTGAAGACTCCAGGTTTGATTATTGTAATTGTCATTCCTCTAACCTATATTTCTAAAGGTTGCTACATTACAAGTAGGTGTTGTAGCTGTGACAAAAATCCTTAAATTGTTTTGATTCTAGAGATGTGCTCATTATTCTCCTTTAGGAGATATTCTTGTTTTGGTTCCTCTTGTTTTCTTGTTCCAAGACAGGTTAAGAACAAATGAAGATGCTTATCCTTTAGAGGGAGTCAAAACTATTTGAGAAAGAGGAAGAATAGAACCATCATTGAGACAACCAATGCAATAATGCATGATCAGAATCCTTCTAGGATTCCATGGGCAAAATCATGCATGGCACAGTATATGTTCTGAACAAGAGTCTTCACCAGAATTTGAAAAACATAACTCTCGAAGAAATATTCACCGAAATGAACCCTGAGATTGAACACTTCAGGTTATTTGGGTGCCTAGTGTATTTTCATGTACCCAAAGAGAAAAATTCCAAGCTATATCCTTCAGGAATAAAGGATACATTTATGGGATAATAGTGAATCTTCAAAGACATTCCAGATCGACATCCCTAGTCAGAAACAGATTGAGACAAGCATAGATGTTGTCCTTGAAGAAGAGATAGCCTTTTCAAAGATCTAGAGAATCTCAGATGGATATTTTCAATGAGACAATTCCTTCTCCCCCTTTCAATAGTTCAAAGGGAGACAATCATTATTCCAGCTAATCTAGTTTCTCCAGTTGATATATTCAGAGATATTGCAGTAGGGCATAAAAGGTCTACCTAGACTCACTCTGCAAGAGGCAAAGAAACATACAAGCCTCTCAAGGCACATCCCGAGAAAGGAAAAGATATTTTCAAGCCGTCATTCATTCATGATCCACTTCATTAATGCTAAGACTCCTTGTCTTAGAGAAGAAACAAAAGAAAATGTATGGAAAGATGCCATAACAAAAGAATACTAGTATATCTTACAGAATGATGTATAAGATATTATTCAGGGACCAGAAGGGAAGTCTGTGGTAACTTCCAAGTGGATCTATAAGATCAAGAATGTAGTTGATGGAAGTGTCAAGAAATACGAAATGGGATCTATATCCAGAGGTTTCTCACAAACAGAGGGAGTAGTCTATGATGAGACACTTGATCCAGTAAACCTGATACACTTCCATCCGTACTACCATCCATGAGTTGGAAACTATATCAGATAGATATATTCTTGATGATTTTGGATTTCATCAAGAAATTTGCTGATCCAAACCTATATTATTATGGTGTTGGTTATGAGAGCCTAATTTTGATGACTTATTCAGAAAGCCTTGTTGTTGGATACACGTAATCCTTGATTTTTGAATTCAATATGAATAATATAAGTATGATGCACTACTTCTTGGGACAAGAAGTATGACAAAGGGTCGATGAGATTTTCCTAAGTAAAGGAAAATATGTAGTGAAAATATTAAAGGAGTTCGGTATGACAAGAATGTAAAATCCACTGTGATGAATTTAAAGAAAAAGATTGATGATGATTCAGACGAGATTGATCCACAACTAATTGGATCACTGATGTATCTGGTTAACATTAGACTTGATTCATGCCATGCAGTGAATGCGCTTAGTCATGTCATGAGTCAACCAAGACAGACTCACTAGACAACAACAAAACATGTATTGAGATATATACAAGGCACAGTTGAATATGGCCTGAGATATGCCTCTAGTGTGAACTTGAGTTTGCAAGATATTCCGATTCAGATTTAGTAGAAAGTACAGTGGACCCGAAGAGCACATCTGATTGATGTTCTACCGTGAAGTTTTCTATGGTTTCCTAATGTAGCAGGAAACAAAACCTTGTGGCCTTGAGTACCACAAAGGCAAAGTATATAACATCAAGTGTCTGAAGCAATGTGGCTTCACAAGATTCTGACAGATTTACTTGACCATGAGATGGATCCTATGATGATAACCAAGAGCCATGTGTAAAGCTCCTTAAGAACCCAGTGTTTCCTGATGAATCAAAACATGATGAGATGAAATATATTTATATCATAGATATGATGCAGAGGAAAATCGTACACATACAGTACCTTCCTACACATGAGCAGATTGCAGACATCTTTACCAAACTAACCTGGTGAAGAATGCCTTCCTAGTTGAGAGGGAGTATTGATGACTCCAACCAAGACAAAATTCAGAGTACATCCATGTGAGACTTGGCATGATGAAGAATGCCTCCCTAGCTGAGAGGGAGTGTTGATGATTGTAGCTATGTGATACATTCTCCAGCTTACAAACCTGTGAGATGTGGATCATTGCAGCTATGTGAGTCTTTCTCTCAGCTTACAAACATGAAAGAAATCCCCTAAGAAGGGTATGTGGTTCCTTCCTAAGATAGAGATGGACTGTAGAGATGAACTCCTCCATTCAGAGAGTTGAGAAGAAATCCAGATGATTATCCAGTGGGAATGGCGATTTGTTGAGTTAGACATGCATGTGGCTAAGCACAAGGTGAATGTGTGAAATCCCAAAGTGTTGTGTGCATCGTAATGTGAACAGAAATGAAGATGATGTATTAACCTCCTCTGGGAAGCAGAGTTGATGAGAAAAATCTAGATGATTATCCTGTGTGAGGCAGTGGGAAAAAAGATCTATAGAGTGGATGTGCCTACGGACGAGCATAGGTGAACGTGTGAAGATCTAGTTCTATGTAATGCAATGAGCCACAGATATGGACATCCCTATGGATGTGCCCCTAGCGGATGAGCACTAGTGGGTGTATTAGATCCTTTGCTATATTGTACAAGAGTCAGACCTGCCTATAACCCTAATTGTAATGTAAAGGGTACATGTCAGCCCTACCTTAATGTAACTGGTAATTAATGTAAAAGATAATTAATCTGGTTAATATTAATTATATTATAAGCTAAGTGAGGTCATCCCTATTGTGCCAATAGAAACTTCTGTTGACAGGATTAGGTTTGTATAAGTAAAGGTAAATTCCACTTTGAGAAAACATATCTTCCGTGTGAGTTTGGAAATTTCAGCAAGTACACTTTCTTGGGATAAGTGTGCACCTCTCTTGGGTGCTAGTCTTCTAGGGTTTGAGCACCCTCTTGTGTGCTAGGGTTTATCTTGGTGGTGAAGGTATTTCTCTTGAAGAATATAGCAAAGGATTTGGCTGGGTTTTCTTCCCTTGTTGAGAACGGTTTCCAAGGATACTTCTTGTGTTCTTGTGCATGGTGTTTCTTCTTGTGATCTTGGTTGCAGCAACATTATTGTTTATGGTTAAGTGAGATGCTAAAAATGGAATGAACTTCATTCTTAACCTAGCTTATGAAAAATCAACAGGCGCCTCCAACAAATTAATGCTTGTTACTTTGTAATGTACCTAGTCACCTAATTAATCTATAATCAACAATACTACATGGAATTCATAGGCAATTAGAAAAATGCAAAGGAAAAATTATATGAAAAAATATAGTAGTCTGCATATACAATTAGTTTCCCTATAAAATAATCACATTTCCTTTTTTATTCTGGCCTCTTTTGAGAACCCACAAGGCTATCTATAACAAAATGACATGGTTGGATATTAATTTACATAATAGAGGCATAAATATTCCCTTAACATTACAATTTATAGTTGTAACAACATTTCAAATATCCATATAAACATATTCTAGACAACCCATATTTCACTTTTGAGCCAACACTAATTTCCATCCTTGAATCTACACCAAATAAGCATATATTTCTCATTTACAAGAGTGACGATAACATTAGTCACCAACATATAACTTTAAATATATGATTGATTATCTGATTATAGGTTGCACTTGGGGAAATAGCTCCATGAGAGCATTTTTCCTTCCATCTCGTGTAGGTACCACCCTTGTGTCAGGAAATGAATAAACAAGGGTGAATTTACTTGATATGTATTTGGTTTTCCTCACTCTAACCAAATCTTAGACATATTAGGAAATTAATTAATATCTCATACCTTTTTTTATTACATCCATCCCACTCGCTAGCTTATGTTCCCCCCTCATCCCTACAAAACACAAGGAATGGGATCCATTCTCTGTTAAATAGTCCCTCATGCTATCCCACTTCTCTCTAGTGATCCATTTAGGATACCCAAGAAATTTCTAATTCTTCGAACCAAGGAATCTCATCTATAACTCTATCATAATTACCCATAAAATCAACCATAATTTCCACATACATGCATGACAGAAAACAATGGCAACGTAACCCAATCTTGGTAGAATACTTTCTTAGCACACCAACACCAATATATTGGCATACCTTACCATTATCTCTCTCTTAGAGAATGAATGATTGAATTATTTTTCCCCAAAGGTTAGCCATACCCATCCCCGAGGCTTGCATGAATACAAAATTTGCATGAGGAGTGTGATCCCACCCTTAAGTCACATAATACAAAATAATAGGGAGGCTTGGGGTAATGACACTTGGAATTCCAATAAATATTATATTTCATTTAAGCACCCCTATTTCCCCCATGGTGTTCCTAGGGAGATATAATCCCAAGTGTATCTTTTATTAGTTTATTGTTATTATTAATTGTTATTCTAATATAATGAAATGTAATTTACATACCCAACTTACCAACACTTATACATCATGGTCATATGCTCATAGGGGTATTACACTCCTCCCTCTAGAATAACAATGTCAGTGTTCTTCTTTTCAAGAAATATATCCATGTCTTCATTCTTTAGCTGCACCTATTGTAATCATCAATAAATCATGCATGTTATAGACATTTTCATGCAACAATTATCCCATTCATAGTAATTTCAAATTCCACAATATAGGCATGTATATTCATAGCACAAAAATAAGTATGCATTTCTACCCTAATACTTACATGTATGGATATTTCTGTGCACCACAAGGTAGCCTGGGAAAGAATTCAACTCACTGTATTTTCTAACAAATGCTCCTTGATCCTATCTATCATGCCACATGAATCTCTCGTATTAAATTCATTAAGTTTCCTCTTCCTTGCAACAACTCACCCTTCCAGGCTTGGGAACCCCCTTCTCTTGTAAACAATCTCTTGGGTGATCCCTCTTGCTAAGTCTTTGACGTGCAAGAAGAGCGCCAAATTATAGATTCGTATTTCCAAGCATCCCACTCGAAACATTTAATCAATCAATAATTTATGGTAATCTTAAGGTTCATGTGTCATGAAAACGACCTTCTTCTTGGGATTTTTAGCTTACAATAGCATCATTTTCCCTTACTAGGTAGATTCACCAACCACCTGTGACATAAACATAAATATACAAATATTATTAGTATCTATATTTCAACTAATATTTGAAATTGTTATTACAACAATCATGCTCCAAATAATATAGGAAGTTTCACATAATACTTAGCTTTCAAATGTATAGGAAATAGTTCTCATCTTCATTATGGCTTACTTTAATTACCATATCCAAGGCATCGCTTTATGTAACTCTACTATCACAATAGAGATTTCATGTAGTCCAAAAAATCACTACTACTTATGCATGTATCCCTTTCACTGCAACATCCAAAAAAAATGAAGAAATGATCTTAGAACAATGAGATATCAATATTTCCATCACTTCAATTTTTATCATATCAACTATAATGAAATATGGCACAAACATACATTTACACCATACATTTAAATGTATGTGCCAACATATGTGTTCATAACCATAACATCGACATAATCTACTTATTCACATTCACTCAATGCATTATTGCATTGATTTAGGAATATCATATTCTCATGTCATGCATTACACCATGATGAGTTGGAAGGTCTAGCCAACACCTGAGCACATCATCCAACAATATCCCCAATACTTGCTTGGCCATTTGGACACCTTCCTCTTCAACCCAAACACAACACTAGGGATCCACCCTCTTAGTTCTCTTTGGTTTTGGAAAGAAGGTTTCAATCCAAGACACCAACACAAGAACAGAGACCATTGGACACTTGTGTAGCACTGTATCATTTCCTTATCCAACAACAGTATGGCCTCACACATTACTATCTCATATGGAATCCATTCCAAAAATTGAGTACAAATACTTATTAAATATGGTTATTAAGTCTTAACCAACACAACATGATAGGACATTATATTTCATATGAAATCATTCTAAATTTTAAACAATCATATTTGTCCAAGGATTCATGCATTTTCCATACCCCACCTAGGTATTAATCACACAATGTATTCAATCACATAAACATATCAACTTATGATAAAAAAATTGTGACTAAAGGAATTATTGCCTAAATTCTTTTCAATACCTATGCAATATAAGCATAAATAATTCTATACCTTCAAGGCTTCCATTAACATATTTGATGTTACCTTATTAGTTGGTGTCTTGTGGAGTCTTACCCAATCCTTTCACCAACCCTTGATAAAACAAATTGTCCTTATCCTTTCTTCACAAAGATAACTATCATATCCAACAGTATCATCAACATCTTCATCCATGCTATCAACATTTTATGGCTATAGAACCATCATCAATCACTTTTAATCATTATTCCATACTCATTACATATGTATAGCATACTACTCTCATGCAATATTTCATTTCACATGTATACAGAAACATATCTATATGCACTATGCATTAACTTTCAATATGCCCACTAGTGCATATCCATTCCATCAATCCTATTCTCTTTCATTTTCTAGCATTACCATGCCTACATATAATAACTAACTCATTCTTAGGAGATATTGTTAGGAACCTAACCCCTCACATAGGTAGAATAATATATTTCCATGTAATAAAGGTCAATATTAATAAGGCCTAGCAATAAGGAAGAATAAGTCCAATGTAAGAAGACCTAATAGAAGCTTCCACTTCTAGAAGGATCTTCCTCTAGATGGTTCTTTTGATAAAAATATTTAGTATAAATAAGAGTCAAGGGTATGATAACTTTTGTCTTGGATATTATTGTAATAGAGCTTTTCTCTGCTAGAGGTTGCCCCCTCGAAGAGGCAAGTGAACATTGCTCTCAGTAATCAAAGTGCTCTTTCTGGTGTTATTCTGGTATCATTTTAGTATTATTGTGGTGTTGTTCTGGTTATATTGTTGTTCATCTTCCATTTCTAGCTATTTATTTATGTTCTGAATACTTTTTCATATCTGGAATATTACAAGTGGTATCAGAGCACCTTCCTTGACAGAAAATTGTGGGTTAATTTTTTTCAGAGTAGAGATGTATTCCAACGTATTTAAGCTACAGAGATTTTCTGTTATGCACATAAACTCACGATTGGGGATTCATACACATAGGAAATACAAGTGGTACTTATGCACACATCTATTGGCCACCCTTGTAATCCCTGTTGGTACCCCTTCTAGTGGTAGTGCATCAGACAACACCTGTATATGGATCAGCCTAGATCTCCTGAAGCCCTCCATAGATAAACTGATCAGTTGCCTGACTACTATAGTGCCACCGAGAACAACACTCGAGACGATACTCTCTAGTACCTGGGTAGTCGGGTATTATGACTAAGGGCACATTTTAGCCTCCTTAGTTGGTGCCCTGAAATATGGGGCCGAGTACTAGTGTTGGACCCCACACGTATATCAGAGAACTATAGCACAAGGAAAACCCTTGTCTATAGAACCCTTGAATACCTAACCTTTGGGGATGGAAATGAAAACATAGCAGACAAGATCTATTACCGTGCAACTATGTCTCTTGCATTCGAGTTGCCAAATTACTACACAATTATTCTTGTTAAGCATTTGGGCATTTCATCACTTCAATATTCCTTAGATCAGAGTATAACTCTGCAGGAGTAAAAAAAAAAAAGGAGTCTGGATCCTGTTGGCACCACTATTTGAGACCTATTTTGTTGGATTTGTCTCTTTGCCCTTATCACAGTCATACCTATCATTTTCCAGCTAAAAAAAAGGAGTCTGGATCCTGTTGGCACCACTATTTGAGACCTATTCTATTAGATTTGTCTCTTTGCCCTTATCACAGTCATACCTATCATTTTCCAGCTAAAAAAAAAATTCTCGTGGACCCGACCCCCTTCCAACACCCTTATTTGGGATTTACCCCATTGGATTCAACCTGTCACCCTGATCGTTGTGATACACTTCACCCATAACCCATTTTCTATGTGGTCCCACCCACCCCTTTTCATGTTCCCTCGTCATCATGGCCCATACCTGTAGCCAAGACTTGGAAGCTCGCTTCAATACCTTACACTCTAATTTCACAGATACCCAACAAGAAGTGAGACAACTCAGTGCCAATACTGCCACCATCAATAAAAACATGCATTCCTCCATCACTACCTTAATCGAGGAACTCAAACAAGAAATTACTATCCAACTTGAATCTGTCACTACGATGATCTGCGCCAAGCTGCATATCCCTACAGATCTTCCCTTATCTAACCCACATTTGCATACCGAAGGTGAAACTTTCTCTCATTCCCATAATTTTCAGCCCCATCACTTTCAGCGTGACCTACGCCTCCTGCATGTGGATGTGACCAAATTTGATGGATTGGATCCCACTAGCTGAGTAACTCAAATGGAACATTATTTCTCTTTGTATAACATTACAAATGAGTTGTCCAAACTCCGGTATGATGTTCTCCATCTAGATCAAGAACATTGGCAATGGTGGCAATGGAGAAAAAATACTCACCAAGGGTATGTGGCTTGGACACACTTTGTGGCAGATCTTTATGAACACTTTGACACTGACACCAACCATTTAGGTTGTTTGATAAAGTTGAAACAATTTGGCATAGTGTAAGACTTTATAGATGCTTTTGAGCGACTGGCTTTTCGTACAGAGGGCATATCTGATGCTTTTTTCTGAGAATGTTTTATCAGTGGCCTCAAGGATGAGATTCGTGCCCATGTCCTCATGGTTCGGCCTCAGAGTTGGGTGGACGCTACTAAAGGAGCTAAGGAATCACAATAGGTTGTTTCTTCTCAAAACCAAAACCCTCCTTTATTCCTCTCACTAAACCAGTAACTCCCACTCCTCCTTCTACTCCAGTAAAGATCCAGAAATTGACCAGGGTCGAAATGGATGAACACCAACACAAAGGCCTTTGTTATAATTGTGATGATAAATATTTTTCGGGACACAAGTGTAAGGAACAAAAGATTTTTATGGCCATCTTGGAGGATGTTGAGGCTCCCCTTGTATTCATGTCACCTGAACCCACTGACATAACCCCTCCCTCAGACCATCCCAAAGTAGAACCAATCATTTCCCTAAATTCTCTCACTGGCTTCTTTGCTCCCAAAACCCTCAAGCTATTTGGTTACATCAAGCATAGGAAGGTCATAATTCTTGTTGATAGTGGAAGCACCCATAATTTTATTCATCACCTCATTGCCCAAGAAAATAATTTCTATATCCGTGTAGTGAGTAATTTCCAAATCATGATTGCCAATGGTTGGCCCATGAAATGTGGAGGGTGTTGTGAAAATGTGCATCTCCAAATTGGTGAATACCAGCTGAAATGTCATATGTTTTCTATCGACATGGGCAGTTGTGACATTGTGTTGGGTGCAGAATGGCTAAGGACTTTAGGTCCCATTCTAATGCATTTCAAGGAATTAACCATGCAACTCGACCAGGAGGTCCTGTTATCCCCGATATCTAGGGATAACTAGGAGATCATGTCTCGAGGCCCACATGGTCCTAGACATGGAGTACCGAGAGTAGGAGTGACTTGAGCATGGCCCTGGAGGGCCCATCTTTCTTCTTCAGCCAGACTTGTCCTGTCAGCAGTACCAGCCTCCATCACTATCGGCCTGGGCTTTCATCGGAGAGGACTCTTGCTCCATGAGGTAATTGGTCCGAGGTATCATGGTATGTGTCATATTTGACCATTATAACCTTCTTATATATGCATTAGGTTCCTTTCATTTCGGATGA
>JZKD02S0784355.1:669966-684591 GCA_000966675.3 Picea glauca | reverse complement strand
TCTAGATAGGGTTATACAATGTGCTTAATGTCATGAAAAAAATAAGACATAACGCACTGAAAAGTCACACCAACATTTTTGAGACCAAAAGGTAGTTTTTGGTATGCGAAGGTTCCCCAAAGGCAAATGAAAGCAATCTTATGTTGATCCATGGGTAAAATATTGATGTGATTATAGCTGGAGAAACCATCCAGGAGAAGATTTCACTTCAGGCACAGTCATCAACAATATGGTCAATGAATGGGGTTGGATAATTGTCTTTGGGACAATCTTTGTTGATATCCCTATAATATACACAAACACGGATTGTGCCTTGTTTCTTGTTAACCAGAACAAGATTGGACACCCAATCAGTCAAAGCCACAGGATAGACAAAACTGGCTTTTAGAAGTTTTTCAACTTCGAGCTTAATAGTAGTAGCTTTACGTGGGTGTACTGGGTGAAGTCTCTATCGAATAGGTTTAGCATCCAGGTAAGTCTTAATCTCATGTACAACAATATCAAGATCAATACCAGGCATTTCTTCATAACTCCAGGAAAAAATGTCACAGGATTCTTGGAAAAGAGCTTTGTAAGTATGGACCTCATCAGTAGAACATGAGGCACCGATGTGAACATTTTCCACGACTCTAGGTTTAATAGAGATATCAAGAGGGATGGCAGGTGAAATATTACCCAAGTTCCCTTCATACAAAACATCATGTGTTGATTCAGGAACATAGGAAATAATAACAACGATAGACGGAGTCGAAATCCGTTGATAACTCTCTATGGTCTCAGGTTCCAAGAAGAGAATATAATGATGATGCCCATTGTCCCATGGAGTATCTTCCATAGAAATAACTGTCATTATCATCTCATCAGTGGAAAATATCATGTGAAATGGATAAGGAGATGTATCACAGAGAGAAAGAGGAGAAGGAGTGGTTGATTGAGCAGCTTTATAAGCCGATTCTACCGAACTCAAAGGC
Organism: Picea glauca; assembly: GCA_000966675.3. Lineage (NCBI taxonomy): Eukaryota > Viridiplantae > Streptophyta > Pinopsida > Pinales > Pinaceae > Picea > Picea glauca. Next base: position 683,620 of record JZKD02S0784355.1, on the reverse strand, counting down.
ATTTGGTCGTCATAAAGAAGAGAGTCATCAAAGCTAGGTATTATCCATAGGTCATATGACTCAGGGGTTTCGCTAAAAGAGGTCAATATCATGTTAATCGAAGCGACAAAAGGAAAAGGAATATTGGGCGGTGGAATAGGAAATGTACCCATCAACGACGAATCTTTTAAGAGAACCACACCGACATTCTCATATCCAGGAGGTGTTTTCACAATGAAATGTACATTTCTAGTATGTGAATAAGAATTAAAGAAGGCCAGTTGATTGAAAGTAATGACTTTTCCTTCGTACATGAAACGTAACACACGGAAAAGAGTAGAAACAATTGCTTGCATGGAATCAATCCAACTATGACCAAGAAGAAGGTTGTAATCAAGAGGTGCATCAAAGACCTCAACCTCGACATTAACCGCTTTACCTTCTAACATAATAGACAACGAAGGAAGAAAACCATAAGGTTTAAAACCTATACCATTAAAATCCTTGAGAGTATTGTGTGACTCGGTAAGGGAAGGAGAGACAATGGATTTCCAACAAGTGATGGAAATGACGCAAGTCGAGGCTCCTTCGCTAATAACAATTCGACAAATATTCTTATTTTCCACAACAAATTGTATCTAAAATGCTAATTAAGGAGGAAGCCTCGGAATGTGATCTTCCAAGTCAAATATTATCAAATTTGTATCGGTAGGATCAATTCTACAAATAACCTTTAACAATGCCTTTCGTTGAGTAGGACAACTTTGAAGGACTTTGAGAGCCGACATCGCAGAGGGTGCTTGTGCAAGGTCTTCTACAATACTGTAGTTTTGGGTAGCACATGTGTGAGGATTAAATAAGGAATTTTGAACAACGCCCTTGGGGGGAGGACGAAGAACTATATCTAGGCCCGTTAATTCAAGATGAAGAGGATCGTTTGGAGGTGAAGTTGGTGGAGGAAGTTGTACCAACGAAGGTGGTGAATCATCAAATTTCTCTTTCGAGGGAGAATAATATTTGGCTCGAGTCACGACTGCAACTTCATTCTTCTTGGAGTCACCAGTACACATAAGTACATAAGACATGGTAGAGGGAGAAGGTTGGTCATGAATGACCAATTGGGCTTGCTGCTGAGAAGGAAATAGTTATCACAAAACGGAAGGTGTAGGAGGTGTACCAGTCCCTTGCAGAAACTTAGTATCCTCAGCTCATCATGGACAATATTTCTTATAATGATCATCACCACAGATTATGAAAGGATAATGAGGTTTGTGTTTGTCTTTGTCATCAACAGGCTAGGTCTTGGGTTTCTCGGATTGTTGATTATTATTTTTGTCCTCCTTATTCTTACCCTTCCCTTTCTTTTTATTTTGATTTTTACCGGTAGGTGTATATTGAACCAAATTAACTTAAGCAGTTTCACCGAGAGAAGGAGTCGTAGTAGGAGTATTTTTTACATTAGGAGTATTAGACTTGGGATTGGAATGACTGGCTTGTTTAGACTAAGTCTCATCATGAAAAGTGCCAATCATGACATCAACAACATGAGAAACTATTGGAGGTGTTGGGGTAGGATTCGTATATGGACGAGGAGCATCAGGGATCAAGTCATATAGCATGCTCGTTTGTGAATAAACAAGATCCAAATACTAAGTACGACTAACTGCCTGCTCTTCAATGACAACACCACCCATGGAAACATCATGGGCTATAGGAACAATGAGTGACTTGGTAAACTAGTCGGCCAACAGTTGATCAGGAAGGATAACTTTGATTAAGTATCTTCTCCTCTTCCAATCATGAATATGATAAAAAATGTGAGTAGAAGAGGATTGTTTAAATGAACTCAAAATTTAAGTTCCTATCTCGTATCGTATTGGTAATTGGTAATGCGTTAAGAATGCCATGGCTAAGGTATTGAAGTCATTGAAGAATCCACACAGTAATTCAATATACCATTTGGTTGCTGAACCCATAAGAGTTCATTGGAAAATACATAATCTTATAGATTCATCCATCAAAGAGTTGGATGAACACCAAATATGGAATGTCGTGACATGATTATTTTGGTCTTCTCCTGATCAACCGTCAAACTTAGGAATGTATGATGGAAATTTGGTAGGTATGACAGGTCAAGAAGGAGAATGAAAAATAGGATCATTCGAAATCCTAGATAAATCTGGTAAATCCAAAGTATCAAGAAATGGAAACTGTCTATTCACTTGAGGAAACTGGTAGTTTTGAGGAGGTAGTCCCATAGGTATACTACTAGGACCATAAGCAGTCTGTAGATAGTTAGAGAGTCCTGAAAAATTCGGTGGTGGAGGATTTTGAGTTGAATAGCCAACATGAGTTGGTTGATTAGGTAAGATTCCTTGGAAAGGAGCATTAGACTAAAAATTTTGACCCCAGGTAGGATTCATAGAACCTGGACATGGTTGCCCGAGATTAGGGGGTACAAAAGAATTAACTTGAGGATTGTGCCCGTCGGGCATTTGTTGATTTCCTTGGAAACAAAAATTCCAAGGTTGACATTGTAATCCAGGGATATTTTGGCCATACACTGGGTTATGGCCTCCTACTTGAGGTTGCCCCCCAGATTGAGGTTGCCCCCCAACAAGAATTTGAAAACCAGAAGTGACAAAATGACTTGTGCCTCTAACTTGATTTGATCTAAGAGGAAGTGGTGTTCCAATAGGAGGTTGAGTGATTACAACATTTCCAATAGAAACAGGTGTAGCTTGTGGGACCATGGCAGAGTTAGTGAGATGGAGAGGACAAATTGTGTGAGAACCAACCAACAATTGGTCTGAAACTATGACAACATTACTGGTTGTTCCAGTAAAATGATCTAAAGGTATTGTATAAGGAGTGGAAGTCACAGGCATATGTGATGCCATAGGTTGAGTAGAAGTCCTCTGATGTAGATGAGTCATTCCTAGTTTTTCAAAAGTATCTTGTCCCGAAGAGGTTCTCCAAATAGAATGAACGGGACTAGAAGAGATAGGATAAAAAATTCCAACAATATGAACCAGAGTTCTAAATGAATCACTCTGAAAAAGTGGATTGTCTACACCAGACTCTGTGTGAGGTCTAGTAGGTATTCCAGTATAATCTTTAGCAACAACGTCTCCCGATGAATTTATCTGGAGCTAATGTGGATCATGTACAACACTCAATAATGGATTTACGGGAAGTATTGATTCCTCCAATGGAGTAGAAATTCCATTCTCAGAGGCTACGTCGTTATTGATTTCTCCTTCAGGAGAACCCTATGGTGAGTTAGGAAGCAAAGGAGCATATTCTTCCAGATCTTCTGAAGGTAACCCTTGCATGCTACGTGAACGGAGAGGGCCAATGTTGGTCGCACCAAATAAAGAATGAAATAAATCTATGGCCAACTAGAGAAACAAACAACACTCACTAATAAAATCTAGATATCAAATACGCAAATAAACCTTCTTATTTCGAATTCACTAGTTGGTGATGAAATCCAACGTCACAAAATCAAGACAAGAAGGGGCTGCGATAAAGTGGGTGGAAAAGTTACGTTGATGACCTACTTAATAGACTTACACCCTAGTGCAAGATCCCACACATAATCATGGGAATACCCTCTAAGGAGCTTGAGTAAGTTTGGCCAACATCGATACCAGGTACCGTGAAGACTTTCCCCTCCACAGTCACCTTGTGTAAAGACTCTAAAGAGATAGGCCACGAATTTTATTAATTACGACAATGATGCCTGGGGAAAACGTTGATAGTCCGATCCACGCACAAAGGCATGGTATATAAGCTCAAAATCAACTTGAGAAGGTCCCCACGGGATTTTATTCTCAAGTGACCCCCAATAATATGCATAATATATACACTAAGACCAACAAAGCAGGGTGAGTAACTCTTCCAGTCCTAATGTGACCTCATGATTGACCCTTGTGTTAGAAGGGCTTCCCAGGAAAAAATGTAGCAAGTGGATTTGAACTCTCCCTATCACAAGATATTATTGTTTGTTTTGATGCTTTGGAGAGTGTGTCTTACAACCTATTCCAAAGTGTTATCCTAGCTAATGTTGGTGTAGAGAAGTTCTAGAAAATAAAATTTTCTCATCAATTTTAAAATTACGCTATATTTTAAAGGTTGTTGCTTACTCAAAAGGTAAATGAAAATGAAACTGATGATGTATTTAACCTTGACCCAATAAAATGCAAGAAGAGATGATATGCAATTGTTTAATTCGATGAAATCTAATTACAGTAGGGAKAAGGTGTCTCTTTTTGGATTACCAAAGATATGAAACACAATTTCTCAATTTTTGAATGAAAAAGATTCCAAATAATCAAAAACTACTAAATTTTCCAACKTTCCTCTTTTACAAATATTTGAATGTAACAATTTTCTTGTAAAKACTACTRAAAAGAAGAATGACTTTAGTTCTTTCTTTCTCAAATCAKATCAGWGATGTAATGAAGAAAAGAAAGCATAATCCAAGAAAACTAACACATTCTCAACACTATTCCCAAATCAAACTCACAATGTAGACWAAAATGAAATGATAAGAAGACCTTTTTTCAAATACAAAMAAAAATTGTCTCTTAATCAATTAAMAATTYAGAAAGTAAAAAYAATCCAAAACTCCAAATAAAACAAGGAGTCCTTGTCAAAAAAGCACTCRGGACCAAGATCTTGAGATTATACCCTYGTGACAAGAAACCTAAAAGAGAAACTTGCAAATCTTATAAATAAGACTTTCAATTTCTGAAAATCAAGCAAATGTGGGATTCAAAGTTATWAATCAATCATTCATTAGTATCAKAAGTTCATCCSAGGMAATAGAGGCAAWACTGGGTAGAGAAAATAAAAATGGCTATCACCCAACAATTCCTACAAGAATCGTCGYAGGTTCCATAGGAGCACARTGCGACGATCTAGGATCGTCGCAGGCTGTCAATAGAGTACAGTGYGAYGTCGTCACACTGGTCTGCACYAGTAGAGTGTGAAGTTAAAGGATCATTAGAGGCTGTCAATAGAGTACAGTGTGATGATCTCTTAAAATAAATAAAAATGGAAACAAAGACAAAATTTCTCACTAAACCTTCAGACCTAGGGAGTCAAGATGGATCACCCACAGACTCAAGGAATGAAATTAAGCAAACGAAGGCAGGCTAAAAGTAAATAAGAGACAAAAAACCAAAAAATTTGTATCCCCAGTATGGTCTCCAATTTTGTTATCGGACTAATCGGTAAGTGCGGACACAAACAAATCTCCCTAACTTCCACAGGAAGCTAGAACAAAACAAGACAGAATACATACTTCACCTTAGACTTCATTGTCATATAAACTAGTTTAGACATGTACAAGTGACATACCTTTTAAATGACGCTTGATCTTCGCTAGTGTTGTCCTTGTAGAACCTTCTTTGAGTTTGCAGGATGGTGAACTTGTTTGAGAAGCACAAACCAACTAACAGAGAGATACAAAGATATATATATTCCAATGAATTCTATGTATAAGATCAAGGAGTTATACAATAAAAGTTAAGACACCTTTATAGGGAAGAAATGTATTGTTKCATTATATTAAATGGAAAGTGGAGAATACAACCCATGCCTTGATGTTGCAAGGTCCTCTTTCAATGGATCTTTGCCACAACACACACACCTTTGCTCCAATTCCTTTGATGAAGAAGATCAATAATCTGACTTAGAGAACTAAAGCAAAACTCTTAATCGTAATATGTAGTAGAACTCTTCATGCATATGCAAGACCTTGCAAACCTTAGTCTATTCAACCTTAGCCTTTTCCATGAGAGATCTCTCTTTATTTAGGGTGAAAGAGAGGTAGATGAGGGGATTAGGATGATTCCACTAAATCAGAGAAGAAAGTAAGATCCAAATTGATCGGAGGCCACCTCATCTTCTAGAATATTCCCTTCTAGAACATTCGTGAATTTTGACTTTTCCTTTGCTTAAGCACCATCGCACCCCATATACGGGAAGCATGCAACGATGTCGTAGTCCATTTTTAGTGCAGAGTGTGACGATTAGGCATCGTTGCATCCCATGCATACAGTAGGGTGTGATGACCTTCCTTGTTATGGTTTTTGAAAGAGGAAAAGAAAACCACTTTTCTCATGGAAAAAGTCTCTTTTAATATTTTCAGGGAACATGAGTACATGTTGTCAATTGATCATTGAGGTGACCAAAATAATGTGTAATAGTGAAGGGGTACATTCCTTGGTTCGGGAAAGTGTGTGGAAGAGAGATGGTGGTGTTGGCCCTTGACCAAGTTTTGAGGAAACATTGGTCATGTTTGACCACTTTTGGGACTTCGACAGGCTGGTCGAAGATGGAGTGCCCAGGCGGAGCTAAGATCATGGGATATCGCTTTTTTTGTGGGCTTGTGGATAGAGAAAATGGTTTACTAGGGTTTATGTAATGAGTTAAGGGATGTCGACCAATGGGTTTACCCATGATTAGGCCTTTTTGTAAATGTATAAATAAGTAGGTAAGTGATGTAAGAAGGGGGTGTTGGCTATGTGCACAATATGTTGTAGGTATTAATGTTAGCTCAGTGCAGAGATTATAAGTGTCTTTGTGTGATCTGGCTATGTTAAGTAAGGATCTGTGCCTTAATATTATTTTGGGAAGGAGGATCTGGTGCGCAGCGCGCAGATCTCTTGTCCTCTGTGAAGTTGGTCTCTGTGGCTTTGTGCGCAGGAGAAGATGAATGTAAGAAGAAGAAGTCATTGGTGGACCTAGCCCCAAACTGGGGTGAACCACGTATATCCTGTGTCTTGATGTGCTTTTTGAGATGTTGTTTATGTGTTTATTTTCTTAGTGATGTTGTTATAATGTATGATGAATGGATATGATGTTTTTGCTTAGTGATCAATGGTATTCTAGGTAAATAAGTGTTAGATATGAGATAATGTTATGTGGTAAATGATTGGAAGTGATTGATTTTTATTGATATTGCGTTGATCTGTAATAAGGGTTTAATCTACGATGTGAATGAGATTCAAGAACTAATGCATATTGTTGTCTAAGTGCTATGTTAAGTGTTGTAATCATAGATCTTTGTTCTAGTCGGGTTGTAGACACCTGAGTCCTGCAACTCCCCCTACCTCTACCTTGGGTGAGACTTCATCTGCTTCGTAGGTGTTGTTGAAAGGGATGGTATTTAGGGTTTTGTTGGTGCGTTGTTGAAGCGTTGAACCCTGGGTCTACCCATGTGCCAACAAATGGTTCTATTGTCGGGACCTGAAACTGTGATTGCTGGGAACTGAAGAAAAGAGAAATATTTGTGCATAGATCTATTGTTGAAGTGTGTAGTATTCTACTTAACTTGCGAAGCTCTATGCTAAGAAAGAAAGTCGATCTGAAGAAAAGAGGTAAGATATTAAAGATTTGTGCTCTGATAAGAGTAAGATAAGTGAAATTTTTTATTTCGAAAGCATGAATCTAGGTATGTTTGATAGATTCTCTCCTAGTCTGAATGCTAGGGTACAGTTAGAAGAAAGAGTTGATCTGAATAAATTTGATAGAAATAGAGAAAGATATGGTATTCCTATGCATAGAAAGAATTTTTGGACTAATAAGTGGATGCAGGAACCTAGAAAGAATTTTTTCAGATTGCGGGTTCAGCACTGTGATCCCAGTGCGTAGTCCATGAAAGGTTGGGGATCATTTAAAAGAAAGAGAGGATTGAAATTGTGTTATAATTGTAGAAGACCAGGACATCTTGCTAAGGAATGCCCTGATACAGGTCCTATTTGTCTTTGTTGTAAAGCTATTGGTCATGAGGTTGAGGATTTCCCAAGGATGATTTCTAAAGTTGAAAAGATGAACATGAGACAAGAAAACTATAAAGAAGGTCAAGAGAATAAGGATATGTTAAAGAATCATACAGAAAAAGAGTCAGAGACTATGTTAATACAGTTAAAAGAAACAACGAATGATCACAAAGAAATCTATTTACTAGAGATCCTGAAAGAAAAACAATGCATAGTTACAAGAATAGAAGACTTTGGCATAGACTGTGTATTGGATGAAGAAACACATGTTAATATTATACTAGAAAGCACTTGGGAAATTTTGGGAAAGCCTGTTATGATACCTTCATTGGGAAGGATACGCTTGTTTAAAGGAAAGATGATAACCCTATGTGGAAGAGTTACTAATGTACCTATGATTGCTCATGGAACATCAACTGAAGAATAATTTGAAGTCATTAAGTTTGTTGAGAATAGTGCCCATTTTCCACTTTTTTTAGGAAAGACTTGAATGGAAAAGGATCAGATCAGAAGGAAAGCAGAGGAGGAAGATACAGAAAAGAAAAGGCAAGAACTAAGGGATCTCATAGATAGAAGAATAGATCGAGTGATAGAAGAAAACGAGGATAATTAGAAGCAAAAGAAGACAAGAGAATTAGTTGTCGAAGTTGAAAGAACACAGGAAGACTTGAAGAACTTGTCCATGAAAGAAAGAAGTATATCCACCCCGGAAATAGCAAGGGAAGAGACATTAACCTCAAAATCTATAAGAGCACATCAGCAGTGCGAAGTCACTTTACTAAGAGAAGATAAGAATACAAATGGGAAGAAGATTCCAGAAATTGTTAGAGAAGCTTGGATCACAGGAAAGAAGGTCGGGAAGATAAATAAGAAGAAAGAAAAGTTAGAAAAATTATAGGAAGCCACAGATAGAAGAAGGAAGAATTCGCAGGAGACAGGTATGCAGTAGTTGAACCTCGTCGAAATAGCAGAACCACGCAGAATGGGACTTCGCCATGATGAATATATATGACCGTTGGAGGTGCCCCAACCAGTAGAATAACGCCCTGGAACAACTAGAAAACGTAGTTATGAGAAAATGGACCATTGAGACCGCGCCATAACGGATTGATTCGCATTGATGGATGCATTCCTTCCTGTTGGAGGAATCTGTTACAATGCTTTCTTATTTAACCCGTCGGACATTGCATCGGGACCATTTTTTACCACCCGTGATTATCCGAGCTAATAGAGAATCAATTGCATATCACATTTTGATTTATAGAACTCACCATCCATGTGATTACCTCGCTTGTTTGTTCGCCTACCCAATCTATTTGGTTACAAGTGTGAATGTCGGGCGAACATAGCGCATTAGAAAAGTATGTGGAAGATATCCTTTTGGAACTCATGGATGATAAAGTTATGTCTGTAGGAATATAGGTATCGTCAACTCGAGGATTTCAAGCATCCCCTTCGACTAGACATCGTTCTAGTCATACTACTGAGAAGCGAAGAAAACATGATGACAATCTGGATAACGTGAAGCAGATTTTGTCGGTCTTTCTGGAGTATATACCACCTTTGGCTAGAGTGGTTAACCGTGATAGTATCCCATGTGACTTGGAGTATATGTTGATCACTACGTACATCTCGAAGGGGATACACGTAGTTGTACCCTAGTTAGGACAGATCCCAGCCTTTAAGAATAATGACTTTAACCTCAGAGACAAGAAGAACTACGCGATGCTTGCGCCACATTGGTATTTGATGAAGATGACTGGGAAGAAGCCTCGGATAGTCTCCCAGTCGTGGATAAAGGAGCTCGCGCAGTCCACGATCCTGAATGTAATGTAGATCCCTCACCTTGGGCGACTTTAGGAGGTTAACACTTGCGTTAAACTCCTCTTGTCATGCTATCATGGAGGATATCTATGGCTCGATAGATGCATCACTATGGATCCAACGCTGATCCACCTCATCACAGGACTGAGCATGTAGGGACCAGACCCTCAATATTTATACCTAGGGAAGACTTTAGATCACTCCTTGGCATAGCACATAAAGGAAGATTATGGCGATGTAGAAAAGTGAAAGTAAGGCTACAAGGTAGCCTCCATCCAAGATGGCGTAGTGCACCTAGATTCTCAGGTTATAGCTGGCAAGATCATCAGAAAGAACTGTCTGACACAAGTCATTGGGTTCATAATGAACCTCACAGGGAAGTGCGTAGAGGGAATGCAAATGAACTAGGCGAGTTAACTCGTCAATGAGCTGGATAAGGACTGTCGCAAAGTGCAAGATCAGGGATATGAGTTTCATTTTAGCTGGCTACTGGTATTGATCGCATTTGTTGCTTGGCAGATGCCGGAAGGAGTGAAATTTCTAAAATTTGAGCCATTGGAACCGTTGGCCGTGAGGTTCTCCACCTTATGGTATGCAAATGATATAGAAAAGTAGTGGCAATCGAATGCGATGTTCCATGCCTACTACCAGCAACTGAAGTGTGATATCGAGGCATTTCCAGAAATGAAACTGAATACATTGCACCAATATAGATCACCAGCGAATTTCCATGTAGATCGACACTTTATCTACATCATTGCGCGTAGGGATGAGAGTAAGGAGGAGTTGCAGTCCTATTATAAGTTGATCGATGAAGACATGGAGGATATCACCAAAGAATGGCCAACAGAGTTCCTTGTACCAATGGAATATGTAGAACTCTCTGACCTCAACATCATCAAATGTCCCTTGGTCACTCGGGTTGAGCATGATGAATAGACTAGCATAAAGAAAAAGAAGAAAAAGGAGGAAGTGTAGAACATAGAAACTGGTGAGGAGAATAGTGCCTTGGAGGAAAGTAGACCTGACTCACTCGCAAGAGGAGGAGGAGATAAAGTGAACCAAGAATAAGGAGGGGCAGAAGGAGAAAATCAAGGCAAAGGCAAAGTTACACCACCGAAAGATTCCCCTATCGAGGCTAAAACATCAAAGAAGAGGAAGGTTTCTCTACAGAAACCCTCATCAAGAAACAAGACCCGTGCCAATAAACCCTAGTCTAAGAATGTGCTCACAGTGGACAATGTCGATCTCATCATCGCAGTCGTGGAGGACGCTTCAGAGGATATCTTGCAGATACATGGAGAAAAGCAGGAGATGATGTATGAAAGAATCGAGAAGGAGTTGAAAGAGATACAAAAAGCCCTCTATTCGAGCCATGCAGTACCTACTACACCTTCTTCGTCGAATATTGGATAATTGGGGATTGAGCCTGCCCAATTACGAAGGCTAGCAGATGAAACAGAGGCTCAACTTCAACGAGTCCAAGAAGAAAAGGAGAAGGATACTGAAGCCTTGAAGCAAGAAAAGGAGGAGGTCTTAGAGCAACTTCAAGTTGCGTAGAAGGAGAAAGATGAAACTCGGGTAATGTACGTGGAGGACAATGTGAAGATGCAAAAAGAAAAAGACCAACTGCTTGCAGAGAAGACTGCAGTCAAAGAGGCAGTGACTAAATCATTTCACTCTGTGTCGAGCTTGGCATAGGAGGAAGAAGAGTCAGTTGAGATTCAAGTGGGGAAGCTTGTTGAGGCCATTCAGCAGCTTCAAGCAAGAGTAATGGAGTTAGAGCTCCAATCAGTGCCGAGAACTCTGCAAGAAGTGCGTGATTAGAGGGAAGAAATCGCCAAGAGTGCAGTAGAAATAATCAGAGCACTTACCTTAGAGTGTAACAAACTGAGTGACCAAAGTGCACAAACCTATGAATGCCTCACAGAAGATCCAGAGCTAAGGAAACTAGAAGCACAACTACAGGAGGTGAAGCAGCAGGCATCCACCATGCAAGCACCAATGAAGCTACTCATTACAGTTGAGAAAATGAAGAGATCGTAGGTGCAACACAGATTCCAACAATAGATTACTGCCATCTTGAGAAGAATCATAAAAGTTACATAGACGCTACAGCTGGTGCAGGATGAAGCCTGCACGATTTTTGAAGAAATTGAAGGACAAGGCGCACAACTAGACCAAGTGGTTGTGACAGTGGAATAGTTCCTGGAAGGGCCTATTACAGAGCAAGTGATTCAGGAGTTCTCCAAATAGGAGGCTCTAGTGAATCAGCAAGTCGAGGAAGCTCAAGCTCAGCTTAAGGCCTTTGAAGTAGCATTACCCTGATCTGAGTGACTCGGGACAAGTCATGTATGAGTGTTGGGGGCCTGTTGGACCTTGACCAAGTTTTGAGGAAACATTGGTCATGTTTGACCACTTTTGGGACTTTGACAGGCTGGTCAAAGATGGAGCGCCTAGGCAGAGCTGAGATCGTGGGATATCGCTTGTTTTGTGGGCTTGTGGATCAAGAAAATTGTTTACTAGGGTTTATATAATGGGTTAAGGGATGTCGGCCCATGGCTTTACCCATGGTCCTTTTTGTTAATGTAGAAATAAGTAGCTAATGTAGAAATTTTGATACAAATTAATGTATTCTTGCGATTCTCCTGATCTAACCAGTTCTGCTATTGTTAAATACAAAATCGCTTCTACTATTACTTTTGCGGAAGCAATTTAAACCACGATCACAACCATAAGCACAAAGTGAAATATCAATAACACATAACAAAATAAGTTTTACCGGGAAAGTGTAAAGCTGAAAAATCCCACTATCATATATTATGTATATCATGAATCATGAAACAATCTCATGCAAAGATCTAATCCAAGCGCTCTCAGTACAATACAATCGTCTCACACTTTCATACACAAATTAGCAAATACATGCGCCAATTTCCGTGTCGAGACAACTTGCCTCCTCTGCACAAACTCTGCAATCCAAATTCTCATCATAAATCGAATGAATCATTTGCACATGCTCATAATCATATCCACTGCATGTGTGAACAAATCACAATTGATAGCCAACTGTCCCTTTCACCTTTTATCTCGACTGGTGTCCATTGGAATGACATGCATGTAGTTAACCATGGCAAGTCTTCAGTTGCATGCGAGTTAACTGATTGTGAATTAATGAATAGTTAATTCACTGAACTTGCACTAATACAACTAATATTAACTCACATAACTACACTTACAATTCTGTTACAATTCCAAATCACTCAGTTATGAATGGGATAATAGATTAATATTTATTGTCTAATCTAATTAAGGGAAAAATAAATTAGACACATGTTTCTTGTTGACTTTTCAACACTCCCTCTCAACAAGAAAGGGATTATACTTTACCCCAATCCTGTCTCTGTGAAATTCAAATTTTCTCCTGGTGAGCACCTTCGTTAGAATGTCCGCATCCCGATCTTCCGTAGGAATGTATTGAAGCAACATGATCTTCCGCTGCACACAATCTCTGAGATGATGATACTAGATATCTATATGTTTATATCTGTCATGAAACACAGGATTAATCGAGATTTTAATACAACTCTGATTATCACAATAAATCACTGTCGGATCTAAGTGAGAACCAAACAAACCAACCAAGATCTTCCTCATCCAGATAGCCTCACATGAAGCTTGGCTCGCTACCATGTATTCCGCTTCTACTGAACTAAGTGCCATGGATCTCTGTTTCCTATTGTACCAAGAAACAGTTGTAGACCCGATACTAAAGATCCCTCCTGATGTGCTCTTTCTTTCCGTTGGGCTGCCCGCCCAATCTACATCCGTGAAGCCATGCAACTTCACCTCATCCATCTGTCTGTACCATAATCCATACTCAGATGTGCCCTTCAGATATCTCAGGACATGCTTCCCCGCCCTCCAAAAGAGTTTGGTAGGATTAACCATCGCTTGACTTAGCTGGTTAACCGCATAGCAAATGTCCGGCCTCGTGTTCACTAAATACATTAGTGAACCCACTAACTGTCGATAGACAGTAGCATCCACTACTTCTC